>JAIMZG010000386.1:0-32762 GCA_020466075.1 Colletotrichum coccodes
AGCAATACACCACCAACGAGTCGTATTGAGTGTCACGTGTCCCTTATACGTATATGGGTCAACAACTACGATACAACCTTGTGAGGTTATTTCGGACAGTTGCCTGCCTGATTCTGGCATATTATTCAACTTTGTGGTCATGGCATGATATAGTCACTGCCGTGAGGAGCGCTTGGTACAGTGGTCTCAGTGCATGGATCCAGCCTCGGGCAGTCCGTACCAAGTCAAATCTCAACCTATCGAGTGTGCATTGAACTTGCGTGTATTGTTCTAGCCTGATGTTTTGAATGAATGACTACGACACGGAGCTGTGATCATCACACGTGTGTTTGCCGTGCTGCGGGAAAGCGAACGTGAAGATTTGCGTAGAAAAACAAGACAATGTTGAGAACACGAATTGAACCCGCCCTGACGGTAGCTGGTGTTGAAAGATCTTTGCGAGCTCCGGTGTAAGCTGCAATTCTTCCCTCAGTCGCTGTACCGGCTCCTCTGCAATAACCGCGGACCACCGAAGCTGATGCCGTGTTAGCTTTGAAAATGTTCAAGTTAAAACCAGTGCCATTTCGCACCTTCTCGATCTGACCACGAACTGAAGTGTGCGTACATGAACCTAAGTGGACGACGTAGGTGTTACTGCAGCTTTTGGAAGACAGCATTTCGGACAAGTCGAGCCCTGGGCATGCGGTGCTGATGCAGGCGGGCAACGACAGATTCTCGTGGGGTCGGCCAACGCGGCAATGGCGGTAGCGGGAATGAGAGGCGCAGGCATCTTGGAGCGGCGGGATCCGATTAAGAAAGGCAAGCGTGTTGAACAAGGAGCTGAAAGAGTGTACCGAACGTGATCGTTTGATGTTTCTTGGGTTACGCTCCGACAGTCCACCACGTCGACTCAAATATATATGCTTTGGTCTCGTTCTATACGTAGTAGTTCCAGGAGTACCCAGCATTGTCAGCCTGACGTTGTAAAACTAGATCATGCTACTGCTTACCAGATGACTTGCCGCCCAAAGACTTGGAACTTCACTATTTGGTAAGTGTAAAGGTGGCAAGGGTACTCATGACTACAACCCGTAGACCCATCTACATATCTAAAGATAGCTGAAAAAGGTCAGTAATCTTGAGCAAGAGAGGAAACCCAATCAAGAGTAACGATTCGATAGTGTCACTATGACGATGCGCAAATGAGTTACAGCCTAGTAACGCGGGAGGATGGCGGAACAAACGCCGCAGGTATGAGGGAGACATCGCAGAATTAGCTAGCAAGGGGTTACGATTCCAGCCGGCCCCGGAGCCCCAGCCCCAAGTGTCCGAAGCTGTCTCGTGAGCCGTATGACCGCCCGCCAACCGCATCTGTCTGACAGCTTTCTCCGTAGGTGCCGTTAAGGATTTGCTTGCAACGAACCAGAGGCCAATCCATCGTGTCGGCGTGGTGGCAAACTATGATAACCCCTACAACCTAACGATCGGCCCAGCCTATGGCCTTGTCCTCAGGAATTTCAGAAGACCGTGGATGAAACCACTACAGTCTCGATCGCGGATAGCGATGATTCACTATGATGAGGTTGGAACTGTGTGTAGTGATTACCGCTTTCGGAAGTTGTATATTGAATGACAAGATGAGGCCAAGAGACTAAGGCCAGTATCCCGAAAGGGAAATTGTACGTCTCGGAAGAACTGCCAAGGGCTAATGGAGCAGTATGATTCGCTCTTTGGTCGCAGCGCGACTGAGCGGCTGGGTTAAGCGTCTTACTCATCCGCCAGGTTCTCGGGCGTGGGGGCGAAGTAACCGGCCGAACAGACTACGATCAGGCACGGGTGTGGATCGACAGGCAGGCTTGGTTCAGATGCGTAGGGCTGAATGGGCCACCGCCGCGGGGCAGACTGCATGACCAGCCTCTCTCCCGGGCACGTGGAATTTCCTAAAACGACTATTGAAAGGTAACGAGACAGATCGGGCTCGGGCTCTAACGGGACCCCGCCGCTCAACGCCAAGCATCCTGTCAGACGATGATGCTTTGTTGGAGGCGTTGGAAGCGTTGGGCCACCAAATCTTACCCTCTGACTTGGTCTTCCTCGGGTTTCTTGTGGCGCATGCATTTATCAGCGCGGATAGGGAGAAGTAGAGGCTCTCTTCAAACCAAGCAAACCATCTCAAGAGGATCTAGTGCAGGTTTGGGGGGGCTCAGTCGGGCGAGCTCACCCCTTCTGCATCATCACATTGGGGATACGCGTGTTGGAGTTTAGGGGCCATTTTCGGGCTGTCTGTCCAACCCCCCGTCAGGTACCCCATTCATCATACCCTTATCACCCTCAGAAACGCTAAGATGCACAAAGCATAAACATTCAACGGCGCTGGGCGGGCGGCTGACACTGCTGCCGAGGCAACGCAGGAGCAATATAGTAGTGTCGTAGCAGCGGCGCAACAGATGCACAGCATTGGATAGGGGGGCCATGAATAGCGCGTCAATCTGCAGCGTGTGCAAGCAATCTTTGGTTCTAGAGGCTATAGCCGGTTGAAGAAAGCCGTGTTTGGAGCGGAATCTTGTTTCTTCTCCCCGAGGCCGGCATCCGTTGGCGCAACTGGCTGCGAGTCTCGGGAGCCGTCTAAGTAGTACTGTGGTTATAGTGAGTCCAACCTCGCATTCCGTTGCCCACAACGTAATGAATGCCGTGGTCCCTTACGATCTCCTTGATTGCCTCCCAGTCTCGGCACAGGTGTTCGTTCCCCCAACCGTCGTAGCCAGTGTACCTCGTCCCAGCTACATCGGGCCGTATCAGCGCCATGTCCCCATGGCAGATGGTCGCCTGGCGCAGAACCTCCAAACAGTGGTCAATGTGCCCAACCATCTTGGCCGAGTTTGACCCCCGGCTGCCTCCGGAGTACCGGTAGTCATTGATGGACTTCTTTATGCTCGCAACGCAGTGCAGCTGATGCATCACCCCAATACCAAAGGCCTGAGACCCTTCCTTCCATGAGATCGGATCATGTTCGTTGCCCTCGGAGTTGGGGCCGGTCAAGGGCGTACCGAAGCCGTAGCCTTGTGCAGCCGGGTCGTTTTCCAGTGCCACCCAGTTGGCGAACCATATGCTGTCCCACGGATTGGGCCCCTTGAGCGCGGATGCCGTCCCGTCTCCACCAAACTTGCTGTCCCACGGGTCGCTGTCGATAAATTCCTGCTGGTTCTCCAGAACCATCTTCTTCCACGGCACGCGGCGTCCCCATAGTGATTCCGAGTCCAGATGGCACTCCTGGCGACTCGACCACCAAGGTGGCAGGTGGCCTGCAAGCGAGAGAGCCATCACCAGAAGTGTAACGACGTTTGCAATGATGCTGAAGGTCGTCAGGAACTTCCAATCGCTCTTGGGCATCCATCTCCTGGTCCGCGTGGAGATCGGATAGCCATCGCCATATTCGCCATCCGGGAGGGAACTGTACGTAATCGACGAGCGAAGACCCATTGCGCAAGCGTGGATGGCAACTCTCCGAGAAATGAGCTAATCGATGTGAAGCTTGACGTAGGAATAAACACGCCAAGCGCTGGACTAGCCTCACCGTGAACTGACAGGCAGCGCCGTTACTTATGCCACCATCCTTTGGGTGCGGCAACCTGGCACGGACCCCGGTGCGCTGGACTAGGCGCGGCAGCAGCAAACATAGCAGGCTCATACTAGTACGAATGCCTGGATTAACCCACTAGCAAACGGCCAGTCCTTTTAGCAAAAGACGTCCGCTTGCATGCTTGTGGATTAAATCACGAGTAATAACTTGGCGCTGGCGCAGGCGCAGCTCCATCGTGGTGGTGCTGGCACCACACGCGCCAAACTTCATACTTCTCGATACCCTGCCTTTCCCAAGCCGTGTGTGTGATGCAGGTCAAGCCCGACAACCATTTGCCTCTGAGCATGGAATCCGATTCGGCCTAGAACTTCCACCATCGTACCTCGGCGGGAGCCTGCAAAATATCACGAGACCAAAGAGACATTGCACGAGGGAACAGCCTCGTGTAGCCATGTTAACAAACTACAGTCAGCTTACCATTTTTTACTTTCCTTGCATGCGTAAAGGTTTCTGCGACCAGACTTTAGCATCTCTTCCGTCGGATTGTACCCTTGGACGGCAGGAGTGTTCACACTGTACTTTTGGCGCCGAGGCGCGGATTCTGTTTGAAGCGTCACATGATAAACCAACCCTAATCAGAAGAGCGTCTGTTGGCGCGACCAATGTATCAACACTGAACTCTGACAGCAACAATAGATGGACGGGGTGGGGGGGAGTAGGAAGACGAAAGCCAACGCTCGGTAACTGTGCGACGGGTGCAGGCTACAGATAGACAGGATTCGGCCGAGTGTAATCCTCAGGTATTCCGAGTTTGAACAAAAAGTACCTCGACATCGGCGCACGATCCACAACGTGATTTCAGACGGAGCGATCAGAAAAAGGGGTTCCTTGACCCCAACACAGGCAGTACAGCTTCTAGTGTCCCGTCCAAAGCCAGCTTGACGCAGGAGACTCAGGATAGGGAAGAACATGGACAGTCTCTTATGCTCCGCTTGGTGGCTTCTGATGCGGTCTCTATGCAAGATTTGGGTATCAGATTGATAACTCTCTGAGGGAATCAATGTCTAAATATGCAAGTCCTAACAGTCTCAAGCTAAGCGCCTACAATCTTTCAACCTACTTCGGGCAACTGGTTCCCCACCCGGTGATGGTGTCGCAACAATCCGCGTCCTACAAAAGTGTCAGCCGAACTGCCTCCCTCAAAACCTCGAGATCATATGTACTTACGCAAGTTTTACTGACCGGTATCTCCGTTCCTTTCTTGTTCACGTTGAAACAGAAGTTCGCAGCCATACTGGGAGATCTGCACACGTTGGCCCCCCTTTGTCTCAAGCACGCATCCTGCCCGTTCGATCCACCCCAGCAACAGTTGGCCTTGTCTTTGGCAATCGTACACTGTTTAACATTTAGGGAGCTATACTGTGTTTGGCCGAGCAGCGTTTTCTTACCGTTGATGCAAGTGCCTCCTGGGTGGCGGCAGCCAAGGTAAGGACGGCGATCAGGGAGAAGCGCATTTTGGCTGAGAGGGTGTTGCGACTTTGGCAGCTATGAGAAAAATGCGACGCAATGCAGACTTTATAGCAAGAATTATCGTGCGATACAAAGAAGCTAATTAACAAGAGGTTTCCAGCCAAGATTTTGATCGTTCTTATATGCAGCGCCTGGAGGAAAGAATTGAATGCTGTTAATAGACCACGATCCGGCCTCCCAAGTGGCTGTGTACGCGATGAGGAGCCTTGGCTGTGCGCATCCGATTCTGTTCTATCTTGAGCCTACCAGCGGAGATGAGGATCTACAACCTGGGCCGCTGGATTAATTGCAGCAGTTAAGGCCCGGCACTTGGAACTTATTGCCAAGGCCTCCACCACACCGTTTCACGGAGCGAGGCCGGCAGGCGGCTTCAGAACTTCTCTGTGTCTACCGGCCAGAATACGAATGCTGCTAATCGGTCATTTAGTTAGCATCAAATGTAGAAGAAGTGGAACATGGACTGGGCTGCAGTTGGCCCTAGGAAGTAGGCTTAGCACTGCGAACCTGATCGGCCGCATAGATACCTCCAAGGATCTGTAATTTGTAGCCCTAAACGTTCTAAACTTCAACCGGCAGCGCACTGATACCTGCGGATGTATTGTGCTGCACACCCGAGAAATACGACCAAACTTTGTGGCGTAAAATTGAAGGCTCTACTGTGAGTTCAGTCCCTCGCCTTTGAGTCAGCAGCACCGAGATAGCCCGGACCACGCAACATCTTGGGCGATGCCAGATCGATGTCGCCTTACATCAATAGACACGCATCGGACATTCCGTAAAGGAGAGAGAAACCCTTCCCAACGCCATTGTCGTAGGGCTTTCGGACCAGCCGTGGTTGTAGAGGGCCTGATCCCGACCCTGTCAGCAGGTTACAGCACGCCAATGAGAGAGAGCTGACATGGCTAGGGGATCAGCATCTTAACCCAGCGATCTTCCTGGCATACATCGAGTTCGCTTTCAAGACAACAAATACAATCACTATTTTGGAAAGGATTGAGGACAGGGGTACGCGCCAGAAGGAATTAACGGGAACCTTCGTCCCGCGACAGACAAAGGTCTAATATAGCAGACATGGATTGTGGCTATTGCTATCTGTTACGTAGCATTGGATAAACGCACCTTGGCTGAGCCGGTCGGCGGTGTCTGAGACTAAGAACCACGGCAGTACAGGAGAATACGCTACTCGAACGTCACATGGACATCTGCCAGGGTCAGTGCAGTAAAGTCGCTATCCGGTATGAGGAATAGGCCTCACGAGTAGGCTTCTATATGCTTGGCGCGAGACGGGCGGGTTTACTTGGATGCCGCGATTCAGTAAGCTATATGGCATACTTTGGCGAAGATTTATCTGTCAGGCTTGTGTTTCCGGCTCACCAGAATTAGTGGGAGGTGCAAAAGAGTATGGTGTAATGACAGAACTTTCTGCCCATAGCGACACATTTCTCTCATTCAGGACTTCAAGGTCGTATGCCGACAATGTGTTAACTCGCACGCACTTGCCAAAATACGAAAGCTTACATCAAGACGCCTGGCAGCCGCGGCACGCCAGATCGGTCTCATCAGGTACGTATATGTAGAGGATTCATGCTGCATGGCACAAGGAAGGAAGCAATACTTGCCGTTAAAATCGAAGAGTGCTCTCCACATATTATAAAGTGTTAAGAACCAGAACTTCCAAGCTTATGATTCTTTGGTCCGGTGATTCATTCTGTATAAAGCTGACCGCTGTAGAGGAATCATTCTGGACCCGATTTTAGTCCTCTGACTCACCTACTACGTCCCACATCATCACGTTGAGAAAAAGAGTACGTCAACACGATTCCCAAGTTCCCTTTCATGTTGGTGGATTGTTCGTCTATGTTCTGCAGCATCCCGCCGGCCTGGCCGTTCAGCCCGTTTGTCGTGCAGCGCCGGGGACTCCGCGGCGCGCAGACCACAGTCCACACCATGGTTTCAGCCAGTTTGAACGCAGCAGCAACGCTGGGCACTAAACGCGTATTTTTTTCGTAGTCAACACCATCACTTATCTTGCAACCAACCTGAAAATAGCATGGGCGAGCCTGGCTGATCAAGCTCGTTATAATCGATGGCAGCAGATTGCAACTCGAAGCATGAAGTAGTTTAAGCGGGGTCAGATGCTCGGATACAAAACCGGGCTCTGGCAGCCTCGCACGTCTGCCTGCCTCAATCAGTTGGGGTCGACCTGTGTCTCACCTTCACGTAGCAGTTTTATTGCCAAGTTGCGGAACCTCGACGCAAGTAGATAATGAAGACGGAGCCAATTTCAGGTAAAAATTCCATCGGGAAGGAAATGAGATTCCCAAGGCGGCTTGCAAACGTGCTTCATAATCGTTTTACTATCCGTTCTTGATAACTACAAATCCCCGATAGTCTAGTGGTGAGGATATCTGCTTGTCAGTTATACGATTCGCAGGGGACCGGGGTTCAATTCCCCGTCGAGGAGGTTATTTTTGCGCTTATCGCCCACTGTTCTTTTCTCTTTTTTCTATTTTTTGTATTTTTTTTTTTGTGTCACAGGAAGGATCTGGATTTTCGCTCCCGAAACGGTAGGTTGCTTTTATGCAGCAAGATCGAACGTAGCCCTGGTGGTCGGTCGCGTATCTTTCGTTAGTCATGAGGCGACCACACTGTGGCTTCCTCGAACCCATCGGTGACTGAATGATTCTTCCTGTTGTTATAAGCACGTTACAGAAAGTGGGGATCAAAAAGGCGCTGTAGCCAATGTATTCCGCAGCAGTTTTCGGGTGGTAGTCGTAAGCTGATAACGTTGGTTGTTGAGTCAGGTGCGTGTGTGTGTGTGTCCGGGGCCACGGAGTTTACTAGAGCTCATAATCCCTAAACAGATCTCATAAGCAAGCGTACGCGTTCTGGGCTCATTCAGAGTCGACTGACTTAGTTGCATTTGGCAAATTGCAGACCCTCTGTTGCTTGTCTGAACGCAGTCAATCTTTTACTGTACAAACGTTTCTGCTACGTAATGAACATGTCTTCGTCGCCAGGAGGACTTCCATCATTCGGTCCCACTTTTCCGGCTCTGACAAATGGAGCCTGGAGTCCGGCCAGTACTAACTCCACGGAATAGGCTCACCACTCAACCTTTCAGCTGCGATACAAAGCAGAGTATCGATATACCGTCTGGGTCATGCATATGCGGGGGAAAAGAAATTCGGGAGAGGCTAGTATGTGCAGTTCTCGGGGTAATGATACTCACTATGATTATGAATCATTATAGTTGCATCACGTCTGTCAATCGCCAGAGATGATGGAGGAGGAGGAGCGTGCGCATTCATTGAGAAACTATTTACTTGCTCTTTAGAGTCCTTAGGATGCTCCGGGGTCTTTCCTCTGCAACTTTTCGTATTATCTTTGCCATATCCTTCCTCAAGATGTCACCAAACTATCTGCCCGTCATCAAGCTGCACCCATCTCCCTCGGGTACTCCAGACTTCGAGGACGCACGCCAATCACTCATTAATGAATTCTCCGGCAAGGTGCCGCGAGAATATCATATCTCCTCCGCGATCACCGACCAACCGCCTCGGAATGTCACTGATGTCCCCAGAGAGTCCGGCATCTTGTCCCGGGAGGAGATTGACATTACAGAGAACTTCGACGCTGTCAGCTTAGCCGACGCCATCGCAAAAAAGAAGTTCACTGCTGTCGCAGTTGCCACAGCATTCGCCAAGAGAGCTATCATATCCCATCAGCTCACATGTTGCCTGACGGAATGGTTCATGGATGAAGCCATCGAGCAGGCCAAGGCCCTTGACGAGCATCTTGAAAAGACGGGAAAGACGGTGGGCCCTTTGCATGGTGTACCGATCAGCGTCAAGGAGATGATTCCTATCGCTGGTCACTACTCATCTCTGGGCTTCCTAGTCACCCGGCACAAAGATGACAACGACAGCCACATGATAGCCATTCTGCGCAAGGCAGGTGCTGTGTTTTACTGCAAGACGGCCCAGCCGCAGGCAGTCATGCACTTGGAGACCGTCTCCCTCTTTGGCCGCGTCCTCAATCCATACAACATCCACCTGACGGCTGGTGGATCGACGGGCGGTGCAGCTGCGCTTCTGGCCCTGCGTGGCTCTGTTCTCAGCATCGGCACCGATATTGGCGGCAGTATCCGGGCACCGGCAAGCTTTTGCGGTCTTTACGGCTTCAAGCCAACCTCGTATACACTCCCAATGAAGGGCTTCGTCGGACCTGGCGGGTTTGCCGCAGAGCTCAACATTCTTGCCTCGACGGGGCCCCTCGGTGTTTCCTTGAGAGACATGGACTTCTTCACGTCTGTGCTGAAAACAGCACAGCCACATCTGGAGGACCCGCGTCTTGTCCCGTTCCCATGGACAGGTCTGGACGGACACCCAGCGAAAACACCACTGAAGGTCGGCTTCATGAAGAATGATGGAATAATTGTACCTCAACCACCGGTAATTAGAGCTCTGGACTGGGCACGGGCACAACTGAACAGCTCCTCGAGTTTCGAAGTAAAGGACTTCATGCCGTACCGCGTTGAGGAAGCGCTCCGCAACATCCAGCTGGCTTTCTTCCCCGACGGGGGCAAGCAGATCAAGGAAGCTCTGGAAGCAACGGGCGAGCCCATGCTTCCTCTCACGAAGTCAGCCATCAAGGACGCCGAAGCGAGCGGGCAAGAGCTGGACGCAGCGGGCGTTCTCCGGCAGCGAGTGGCGCGAGACAGCTTCAGGTGCGAATTTTCGGCTCACTGGAACGAACAGGATGTCGACGTTGTCATCTGTCCGGCCTATGTTGGCCCTGCATGTGCGCATGAGACGGCATTCTTCTGGAACTACACTGCATTCTGGAACTACGTCGATTACCCGGGCATGGCTGTCCCTACGCCGATCAAGGCCCGGGAGAGGGGGGCTGAGAATTATGCTCCCGCTGAAGCGGTACCGCTCGGAAAGCAAGATGAGCTGACAAGGAAGTTATGGACAGAAGGAGATTTTGAGGGTGCCCCAGTAGGCATCCAGATTGTGGCCCGAAAGTATCATGACAACGAATTGTTCGCGGCTTTGAGGGCGATGGAGGTCCCTCTCGGGCTTCAGTAAGAAAATGCAACGACGTAGCTGTGGAATTACAAGCCGACTCTTCATAAAGGTTCATGTGCAATAAGGAACACTCTTCTCATTCACTACAACTTGCCACGAACGCACCGGCATTCTTGGGTACGGAATCGAGGTAGCTGTGGCAAATTCTTGGAAAGCAATACAGGTGCAGTCGAGCATGCGCGCGCACGCAGTACGAGTGGATTAGATCGGAGACTGAGAGGAACGAAAAATAAATCGCGACAAAGTAATCGAAGTGTGAAAAGCACAGATTCGAGTTCAGCTATTGCATTTTTTGTGATCCCGCTTGGTAGCTCGTTTTACATAGTAAGGGTAATAAATTAGCGCAAAAGCCTGGTCCACAAAGATTCAGCCATCATGCGAAACGTATGGTCACTGCAAGATTATATGAATGCGCTGATGTTTGAGAAGAGTTAAATTAGTGTTTCTGAGTGGCAAACGATGCTTCGTGCGAGCATCATACCTATCTACGTTGAGTCTGTGCCCGACGATACGGTAATGTTACAGCCTATCCAAGAAAAAGAACACAAAATCCCCAGAACCCAAAAATGCGTCGACGCATCAATCCGATTAACTCCGTGATATGCCGGGTATCAAGCAAGTCGCTGTGTCAAGTATCCACCGCTCTAACCTTTCCTTCTGATATCATTATTTCACAACGCTACAGGGCGCCGATCTCATTTCTCGTGTCTGACCTGCTCTTCGTCGGACTGCAGAGTCACCTCCGTGCTGGCCGAGCGGGGAGGGATGGATACCGTGTCCTCTTGTGCCGGCGCCTCGGCGGGAGCGGCAGCGGTAGCGGCAGCGGCAGCCATCTTCTCGGCATCAGCGCACCGCTTGCGGATCGAGAAGACAGATCCGACGTGGCCAACGAGCCACCAGGAAAAGAGAACCGGCAGCGCAACACGCGTCTGGTCAGCGCAGCCTGACCATGCCTGCACCAAGAGGGAGTACACTTCGTGCGCCGGCAGAGCGTAGCCGATCCTGTAGAAGCCGGCCATGATTTCGAACGGGAAGACGCTGCTCGCGACGTTGGTGAGCATCCAGGTCAAGACGAAGAACGGCATGAACTGCATGGGGACGAAGGTCCCGATGAGAGATTCCAACACCTGCCACTGCACGTCCATGTAAAGCCAGAAGACCAGTAACGTCTTGCCGAACTCGGGGCCGCCGACGGACCAATTCTCCCTGAAAGCCCACATGTAGCCGGTGACGGTCACGGCGGTGAGAAAGCCGTAGAGTTTTCCGATGCCGAAGCGGAGCAGCCAGACGTCGCGGACTCTCGCCTTGGCCAGGAGCCCAGAGCTCAGGCCGATACCGTTCAGCGCCAGGATGTAGAAGAACTGAGCCAGGGTCGGGATGATGACGTTGATGGTGTTGAAGAAGACGCGACTCGCTTGCGTCTGGCCGCCGATGAGGTCGGGGGTCGATGAGATGGGGTTCAGGTACGCGGCGACGGCGGCCGGGTTCGTCGTGTTCAGGGACCGAAGAGCGGCCGTGCCGTTGGGCGACTGATGGTAGAAGCCCCTCGATGCGGCAACAACCTTTTGCATGTTGCTCGCAAGGACCGAGTCGCCGATCGCAGGGTACCGGGCTTGGTTGTAAGTGTATGTGACGGAGTCGGCGGCGTTGTAGGCGGCGGTCGAGGTGCCGTCCACGGCGCTGGCGAGCCTCGCGGACGCACCCTCGTGGATGTAGATCGCTGCCCAGTAGTCTCCCTTGCAGACCGCGTCTTTGACCGCTGACGGCGTCGAGTACTTGGAAGCAGAACCGAACTCGATCGTGGGGAAGTTCGCCGCCTGGAAGCTCCTCGATGCACCTGCTATGGCCGACCCGATGGCACCTCCGTCGAGGTCGACGGCCAGGATCTTGAGGGCGTGAGTGCGCTTTGCTTGTTCGAACGTCGCCCCGAAAAGGTAAGACATGTTGGCAAGAACGAGGAGAAGGATCATGATCGAAGCAACGACCGTGGGGATGATGAAGGCCTTGCGCTGACCACCGCCCCATTGTGATAGGGGCGTACGCGCCGGGAAGCCTGAGTTCGACATGGCCTACCCTGGTCCCTCAGGTGGTGATGGCTCGCAAGTGCCGTAGAATGGTCGGCGTTGCAATTGCTGGAAATTCGACTCGAAAGCCAAATGGGCGGGCGCTTCGTTTGGCGAGCAGAGAGAAAAGGGAAAAGCTAGTGATGGGCGAAAGGAGTAGGGTGACAGTGACGGGTGAGGTTACTTCAGCTTTTAAATGATATCGATTGAAGATCAAGGTACTGCGTCTCCTCATCCCGAGGGGGCGGGACCTTAATAAAGGAGGATCCATTAGTTCAAGGGCGCAGAGACCGGGCAAGACTGACGGGCAGCAAGAACTGCCATCCCGCCGGGCTCGGGGCCCGCCCCCCTGGTTGCAACATTCGTCATCACCCGTCGATGTGGCTCTTCAATGGCTTGGATGCCTTCGAGGTTCATCTCAGGTTCTGGCTCCCATCTCGGGTGTAAGCCCAAGTTGCGAAGGCCGAAGGCGCGCCCCCTTTGCATGGAAGAATCCGCGTTGGAGGTGGGTTAGCTGGGTTTGGTGCGGTCGAAAAGTCTTCCGACGCATGTCGGCAGAGGGCGCAAGGGGTGTCCCCTAGTTCGAGTTATCTAATACGGATCCGGCCATGCACGGCATGTCGGCGCTTGTGGTCGCCGATGGGCCGGGCTGTTCTTATTACCCACACGCCGTTCCCCCGGGTTGGTCGCCCACGTTCGTCCATTCCTTTCGTCCATTCTTTAGCCGCTGACCACCAACCAGACCAGCGAGAATCGGCTGCTCAGCTGGGGACCGTGCGGCCCTCGGAGACCACTGTCCCCGCTGTCGCTGGATTCGGCGTGGAACACATCTCGAAGATCAACGCGACTGTTAGTGCCATCTCAACTCTATCCAGCTGCGGCCTCGATCAGCCACGTCAAAGTCGGTCAGCCAGTGCACGGACAGCCGTCACAATCACGGACCCCATGATGCTCTCCGCCGACTGGATGATGTATGGCCATTTGTGAGGCATTACAAAATACAGCGCAATCGATAATGGGCTTAGTTGGGTGGGAAGCTCGCCATGCAAGCAGCGGCCACACGACGTTGAAAACCCCAGGGCAAACGGCTGCGGCGTGCTATAATCTTCGGCGGACTGCTGGACAATACAACTGTTTTCTTAATCCGCAGAGGGCTATCGTGACGCATGCGTCTACTGTTTGGCTCGGGCAACGAGATGGCTCTTCGGCCCCGTCTGGTAAGCGTGGTCCAGGCCAGTCCCTGTGAAAGCCTGGAACCTGGAACAGACGGAGTAGCCCAACATCCCAGAACTCTCTCGGATTTACAGCACCAAGCTCCGGCCGACGCATGAATTGGTAAGCCCCGCCGAGCCACGCGGCGACGGACATTTGTCTGCATCATGAGTTGCAATCAGTCATCATTTTAGCATAAGTCCATCAGACACCAGTGCGACTCACGATCGCGTCAGAAACACTCTCGTCCTTTCGGGGCCTTCTTCGCATTGTTCTCTCTTTCAACTTTGTCCCCAGACCATGTCGAAATGCCCGGCCATGCCTCCCACCGGCTCTCCTCACTCTCCCTGCAAGCCCCGCCCCGACCAGGGACATTCGCCAAGTCGGGACGGTGTAAGGCCCGGTCGCCGGGCCTGGGGTCGGTGCGTCCGAGGATCATCCGGCGTAGAACAGGAACGAAGCCGGCTGGCTGGTCAGATGTTGTGGGCGACTGACACAAATCCTGAGACATTAATAACGATTGGCAGCCGAGAGCAGACTCGGGGTTCGGGTATGCAGGCCGATCAACCACCGAAAACCACGAACGACTGTTTGCACAGTGGTAGTTAGGCGCAGTGGGCGTATGAGGAGGTGTACTCACGACACTCACGGTCCAGAATTGGCTGGCAATTGCTATTACTTCACCATCCCCCGCAAAACTTTGGGACGTATTTCCTAATAAGGCTCCGCAACGTCTGAGAGGCCGTAAGTTACTGCTACTGCGTGAACCTACAGTCATCGTGGAGCTTCTCGGGCTCCGGAGTTCGCTCTTCCAATGGTCAAACATCCGTATCTGCCTACGCGCCTTATTGTGACAACATGAAGACAAGAAATGCAATGATTAAAACCTTGCGCGACCACTTGCGACCTAATCCTTCCAATCTACTATTACTCTGTCATTGCAATGAACCTCGCCATATTACAGTGGCGGCAGCCAGCAACTCAGTTGTTCCTCATTACAACTTGGTGGCTCAGCCAGAAGTGCTTCTCGGCCTCCCTTTCAATCGCTTCTTGAATAGTATCTCAAACAAATTTTATTCTCTGTCTTTGCTAAGAAGAGAGCTGCCCTATCTGTTCGCCTTTGGGTACTTGGCTGTTCCAAGCCCCCTTCCACCGTAATACCCTTCTATTTAGCCAGGCCCGGCTAACAGAAGCCGAGGTTGTACTCCCTCCAAGTTGTAGAAAAACACAACCCGTCTCTCTGCACGGTGGTGCTGCATTTTGGGCAGATTTTGGCGTGTTCGGAAATCCATCACTTCATCAGACTTGCTTCTTCTTGCTATTCCTCTTGCCTTCATCAACCTTTTCGCATGGTTGGCCTGAATGCAGTGGATTCTAGTTGTAGCATTACAAGGAAAACTGCCAAGTCGTGTAGAACATAAAATTGGCACCCATCATGATCGCTGGTAAATTAAAGCCGTACTTGTCGTAGATCTGACTGACTCGCAGCCTGCCGGGATATGCCATCAAAAGTCAGTATCAGCTGACATGGACCTCCTCGATTTCATCTGGTCACAGCGGCAAAGTCGGAAAGGTTCAGGAAGCATGTTAACTTGCTTGTGGGTATAGTTAATAGCAGTGAGGATCGGGACAACTAAGATTGTCACAGCAAAAATGTCCAGAATCCTCTGCCTTTATGTCTTGCAGGATGCACAGGTTCTAGGTATATCGCCTCTCCTGAGCTTGCTGCAGAGCGACGGCGCTATTTCAGCCTTCTAATCGTCCCTGAGCGAGTTGGCAGCGAGTGCTATTGCCACGCATTCTTATCCTGCTCCTGATGGACCTGTCGCTACCTTTTGTACAAGTGGGAGAGCGTAAATTTCTGGATCAGGGGACCAATCCGTTACATTTTAACTAGATCTTTTGACTATCAATATCATCTCTGTGAATAGCACTCTGTCGAGATCTCTTTGTCGCTTTAGTGAAGAGCCCATTTGCGAACGTTCAATTCTCCGTAGAGTTACGAACCCATTGGAAACAGAGAGTTGCCCTCAGTTCTGTCACCAATAACTCCTCAGTCGGTTAGTCTTCGCTTTGGGCGGCTTGGCGGCAGCGGTTATTCCGGGAGACGTGGTCGGTTGTAGGTTGGGGTTGAGAAGAAAGTACTATAGGATGCCAAGTTCTACCCGATTATAACTATCTTAAAGAAGCTGAGCCCATGACCGTGGCAAACAATAGCGCCCGTGATGTGAGATGTTCGAGGGGGTTTCTCTTGATAATATGCCTACAGGATGCTCAACCTCTTGGAAATAGTCGCGCCCAGCGACCCAAGACAGGTAGCTACCCATATGGCCGAGAAGAATGCTACGCAACTTGCCTGGCTTCACGACAGAAGCCATGGAACGGGAGTCAAGGTGATTGCCCTCTCTACATTGTTATATGTCCGCAGACAAACGTGAAATACAACGGATGGGACCTTTGAAGATTTTAGTTTTGCATACCTTTCTTCGCTTCTTGGATCGCCATGACCTACTTGAGAGACTTCAACATATCTGGGTGACTCTGATTACGAGGCGCACAATTGAAACCACTTGTACCCAACGCTAATAATCTCTTGATCATCTGGAACGGGAGCGACAGGTGATAACTCCCTTTCGCTGAGCTGCAGCTTGCGATGGGCGGACAAGGAGCCCACGAAGAAGCTGGTCAAGACCACCAATGTCCTGTCTTTCCTCGACACATCGTCTTTATGAGCGATAATCACCAGCAGAGCCGAGAAGGCAAAGTCCGGCCCAGTCCGCAAGCTTTTCCATACTCGAGGCCAACACAAGACCGACCTTCTCGAGTCCGCTCCGATCACCACGTCTACCACGCCGAGCTCGGGTGCGTTTCTCGTTGACCGTTTGGCCATTCGCCAACTCATCGTCACCGCCACCCCCAGACCAGCACCGGCCTCATGAACCGCCGACCCGTTGTTCGATCCTTGGGCTCCAACTGTCCAACAACCCGCTATTCCGGCGGATTTGGCGATCCACACCCTTCCGATGCGGCCGGAGAGCTGAGCATCACCAACATTAAGAAGTCACCATACTGGATTCTGATGACTTGGGGCAACAAGGGTTATATTATGCCCAGTGTTGTGATTCGAGGCTTCGAAATCATCGTGACGAAGCATTTTAGCAGCGGTGCACTCAACCACCTGACTCTCACCTCCCTCATGGGAATCTTTGACGTCCCTTTTAACAGCGATGAGGTAATCACCCTGGTTACTGGTGGTGACCAAGACCAAAGCATCACCGATGCGCCCGCCCTTCGGAACGCCATACCTCTGGCCAAAGGCACGTACCTGTCTACCATCGAACAACTGGACCAGGATGGAAAAGCCGTTGACCAAGGACATGGTCTCAACCTCGACGTGGCGAAGATTGAGACGATTCTCTTTGAAATACAACATGCTGAACCGGTCGGGCTTTTAGACCGAGACGGTTTTTTGAATGTCTGCACTGCCTGAAGCGACACAGGCAACAACGAATTTGAGAACTCCATATTATCTTCCAGACAGTCACCAAGTGGCGGAAAGTTTGCGTAACCGTTCGTCAACTCAGACCAATAGTGAGGTTCGCTAAATAAGAGAACACGAAGGCGCAACTTAACCCTATTATGTTATAGCTACGTTCGGTGCAGTCGTTTGCATCAGGGACTATGGCAAGCCATCCATGTCTCGGTCGTGCTGGAGGCTACAGTCTACTTCATGGGACCTTGCCAGAATATGAACAAGCATTGAATGCGAGACCAATGCTCCCTTTTAATGCAGGGAGCGGCTTACATTTTGTCGGCACCTGAGCCGAACGATGAAGACTTGTGTACCGGGCTGGGGCGTACTCTCCCCCGCCACGCACCGCCCGCTGAGCATAGCTTTCTCTTGGCAGCCCCAATCCCGAGCGGTTCAAGCTTCTCACATCTTGGTCCGGGTCCCTGTGCCCCCTCAGCTGCTTTGTGTATCCGAAACTGAGCCTCTATATCCACTGTTTCATCACGGACCAAAACAAACAAGGGCAGCCCGAGAAAAGCAAGGAAGCCTACTGGACTCCATACGGGGACGAGAAACAGTTGACGCGCCAGTTCTTTTTGAGTTGAGCAGATCCCCCTCGGCCAAAAAGTACTGCCAAGGATGTGAGTTTGGTCTAGCAGGGATTATGGCCTGGCGCAATGCGCATGATTGGGGCTGGGCACAAGCTCCGTCTGAAAAAAAAAGAAACAATCACGCCGGAAACATGCATGATAATTCAAATAAACTCCACAGGGATCCGCGTATATTCAATTGGAGAAAACAAAACGGTATATACGAAGAAGAAAGCAAAGCTTCGCTCCACAAAACTTTTCCTGCCCAGGCCGAGCAAGCACTCTCGGTGCCCACTCTCACATGTAAGCGGCATCGTAGTATCCGGCGCTGCTGTAGCTGCTGCCCAGAATGCTAGAGATGGAGACGGCGGAACCGAGCTTCTTGGAGAAGCTGGCACGGGTGCCCTGGGAGCCGATGCCCGTGTTCTGGTATTCGCCGAAGAGGACGTTGCCGGTGCGAGGGTCGTCGTTGTTCCAGATCTTCCAGCCGGCGGAGTTGATGACGCCCGTCATGCTCGTCTTCTGGAACACGACCTGGGCGAACTCCCTCCAGGGACGGCCGAGGTAGTAGGCACCGTCAGCGACCGTGTTTCCGGAGGCAGCGGCGACAGTACAGCTGTTGAAGACGTAGTACGACTTGTCGGATGCGCTCTGGCGGCCGTTGGCTGTTCTCATTGTTAGTCTCGGCCAAGGGGGGGCGGATGAACTGGTTCGGATGGTCTTACCAGTGATGTAGCCGATGGAGTTGGCGACGACGCGGAGGTCGCACTGCTCGAACCAGCTCATAGCCTTCTGTCCAAAGATGAAGTCGGTGCGCCCTGGATCAGGCACTTGGAGTACAGCTGGTTGCCCTGCTGGCTGAGGACGGTGTCCTGGAAACCGGTGAACTGGCTGCCGTAGTACCCGCTGTCGGCGTACGCGCTCAGGGCCACGGCCTGGCTGCCCTTTCCGTAGGTGTTGGCGACGTTGACGTTGTAGAGCTTGAAGTCCTTTGCCTTGATGCGGAGGGTGGCACTCTCGTCGTTGTTGAGGCCGTCGGCTTGGCTCTTCTTGGCGGTGATGGTCACCTTGTTGCCAGAGTAGCCGCTCGTGTCCGCCGTGTAGCCGTAGATAGTCAGCTGAGCCGTCCGGGCAGGGACAAGCACCTGCTCGCTGTAGGTTCCCTGGTCGATGAAGATGCACTGGCTACCGGAGGCAGAGGTAGAGAGCGCGTCGACGGCCTTCTGGATCGTGCCGTACTGGCCGCTGCCGGGCGACTTCTTGACTACCAGGCATCCCGAGGGCGCCGAGGTGCGGCTGGCTGCCAGTGCCGCTGTGACGAAGGCAAGGGTAGCGAAGAAGGACTTCATGTTAATGTTGTTTGGAGAAAAGAATGTGATCTTGGTTCGTCCCAAGTTGGTCTACGAGGTGATCATCCGGAATCGTTCTACAGGGCGACTTGGCTCCTTTATGTAGCTCACATAAGGGGCCCACAAAGTTTCCTACGCGAAGGGTTGGGTGAGAAAGTCCAAGGTTACGAGAGCTTTGCTTGTGAGGCTTCCTCCCCGTGCTCTGTCGACGCCGGAATCCTCCAGCGGTCCGGCCATGATTGGTGGAGACGCCCACCGGTAGCCAAGACGCACTTCGTAGATTAAACCCGATTAAACGACCAATCCCGAGCTCTCGAAGTCTAACTGGGATAGAGTGCTGGCTGGGTTACACCCCAGGACGGCAGCTGGCGGATGTCAGGGGTTGATAGCCCTAGGACCGAGCCTTCCAGACCGCCTGTATCTTGTTGGCGGATTAATCCGCGGGTGACCCCGTTGAGCGCCGTCGCGGAGGCTGAGGGGCGGTTCATCGCAAAGCGCGCAGTGGAGCGGGAGAAGATTGCGGGGTATATTACCCTGCAGTCAATCAATGATGTTTGGCAATGCAAGAGAGATCCTTCTTGGTATCGTTTCTTCAATAGTGCTGGTCATTAAGATGCAGGGGCCAGGCGAGTCAGATAGGTGAGGCAGACCAAAACGCGGTAGTATTTTCATTTCCAACAAGGGGGAAGGGGCGTGTGGATCGTCTGATGAGAGGTCGACGAAACATTTGGTCCGATAAACTCAACAAGCAGGAGACCTTGGCGGAACAGTTACGAGCTTGAACCTCCTTCGGCAGTTCTCCGCCCGTACGGCATCGGCCCCGGCCCCGAAGCGGCCGTGCCGGAGGGGCTCGACTACTTCAGGACGGAAAGCAGAACTGCAGAGCGGCCCGCCGGAAACGTGCATTTTTGCGATAATTTCTTCTTTGTGCACTGCATGACCGCGAATCGAAGAAGAGGCCGAGGCCTAGACCTCGGCAACACGCTAGCCAGCGTCGGCCATTATACAGAGCTGCATTCGATGCCTTTGAAACTGCATAAAACCCACCGACGTGTTCCTTTCCATACTTTTACCTTGGATAAAGAGATCTACCAGTGAAATACAAATCCGGCTGGTAGCAACAAGCGCAGAACGCGGCCATTGCCCTCTTGAGTGCCAAGCGTTCTCGAGGTCCATCCAATTCCTTGCAGCTTATTCCACCAATCATGAGAAGAAGAAGACAACCACATTGAGCTCACGTGGTTGCAAGGCCTATATTGATGCTCTCGATGAAAAGGTGGTATAATGGCCGCCTGGGCGTAGCTTTCCCACCTATTACTTGTCTACCATCTCCTCGATCGGCAATGATCCGACTTGACGTTGTGCAGCTTCACATCGTTGGCATATGATGAGGAGCCCCATGGCATGGCCTTGCCAGCAAATCAGCTGCAGGGGAGGGGAGAATAGACCTGCCCCCAGCACATGCAAGGTCGGCATACCTATCACAGTGGACCTGTACCTAGCCAAAAGTTCCCAAATGATGACATGTCCTCGAGTTGCGCACAAGTGAACAGCGCATTGTTGACTAAACGCATTCAATCCCGGCACTTCTAACTCGGCCAATTGTACACTAGCCTGCAGATGATTTGAGACATGGCAGGCCCAGGGGGTGCGGGTACCTCGGCCTCTCAGTATACACACCCCGAACCTAAAAGAATGGTTTAATTACGGTCAAATCCCCAAATCCGAATCCTGCCATTGGCGATTTCAGGTGATTGCGAATTGTCTTCGCGGTATATGGTATGTGGTTGCCGAGAAATATTATGAATCAGCGACAGGAGGATATCGTAACTATTTGTTCGGTCGTCAATGCACATACTTCATTTGCGGCGCGAGCGGGTTGTTGCAATGAGAGCAGCGTCGTCTGCTCTGTTTCAGCCTAAATATCCCGTTAGATGACGACATGATTTGAGTACATAGTCCGTTGTCTGAATGGCGAAGCAACTGTTCCGGCTCGTGAAAGACTGAAACAAAGCGGACCGGATTCAGAGAGGGCTACGAATCCTCTTGAAATAATGACAGACCGTGTGTCGAGAAAAACCTCATGACTTTGAGTTTGTGTCTCCGCTTCATAGAGGCATAATCCAAGACAGGGATGTGGCCCGCGAAATACGGATGAAGAAATTTACACACCTTTAACGCTGGAGGGGAGGAGGCTACCCTTACTGGAAGTTTCCATATCGCATGCCGGATTATTGTCTGAAAAGTTCAAGGGTTTCTGTCTCTGAAAAAGAACCCATTTGCTGGCCTGAATGTCAAGGACAGAAAATTACAGGTCTCTCCCGAGTGGCTTTCTGCTGGAAACTTTATTCGTGGATTCCCACGCAACGGTTTTCTTCGAGGTTACCTTATTCGATGGTAAGCTGAGGAGTATTTTCAACATCATTGGTATAGGTGTAAATGATCTCATCCGTCTGCTTAAGAGCAAACTCTTCTCCTAAAGGCCTCTTTCTCTTTTCGGAGAATTTTGCAACGTCGGAGAAGACTCTGTGGCCAAGCTCTATGCTCTCAGTTTGTCTGGCGGATGGGCAGCGCAACGCAGGAGATGTGATCTCGACTCGAACAGCTGCCTCACAACATGTTTGATCTCCACCCATGGTTGACACGACCTACATTGCGTGTTTCTCCTGGAGTCCTCCTTGGAGGATTCCAAATACACTAATCGACCTCGGTCTGGCGTTAAGCGGAAGTCACTTAATTGCCATGGAGAAGTGTACCGAGGTGAAACTCGTGCCGAGTGCGAAGCAAGGGGTCTCACTTTGTAGCCGAGCCACTGCTAAGACGGAAGTCTTTTTTCCTTTTTTTCTTCTTTTTTTTGACTATTCCGTGGGAACCATCGGGGTGTTGGTCGTAGGTGATTGCGTCCGAGACGAAAGACGTGCTGTGCCAACTTTAACAAACTGCATACGCATAAGAATGGCAAGTCTTGGTGCTATTACATACAATCCTGGGTTTTGTTCGGGATGAAAGAGCAGGTTGCGCCATCGGCTCAACCACGTCTGTGCAATTGTTTGCTCTTGTAGTAGCTCGGGCTTTGGGGCGGTATATCGTGATTGTCAGACGTGACCAGTATCGCAAAGCCGTGGTGGCAATGTCGGATAACTGCCTCTCGGTTTGGCTGTACAACCCCGACGCAAACGAAAAGCAAGCAAACAAGCAGGACTAGCCCTTGATCCTGCAATTATTTCAACTCAGCCTTCCAGTCCTAATGCTAGGTCATTGTTCTGAAGGGTCAGAATAGAATTTGACGGCGGAGATCGATCTGGACAGGGGCGTGAATGCGCGTGATAGTGCTCATAGCATAAGCTGGTTGCAGCTATTGAGTGCCGGACAGCAGGCTCGGAACCACCGGACAGCAACACCAAATGCGCCCAGGAGTTCATATTAGTGATGCCTGACATGAGCGGGCCTGCCCTTTCTCGCAGAATTGCGAAGCCATTTGAATTGAGATGCTCCTTCTCGAATTCTTGGCTATGATCGGATTGATTAAAACGTAAGTTGGCCTTCATTATAAGGGTCACCACCGGGGAGGAACCTGTAGTGTGATGGAGCTTCTTCCGCACAGCCCGAAAGGCGGAGGCCAATCACACTGCCCTGCATCGTCGTTTAATATCAACCGCACCGAGAAAGTTAAAGAAGAATAAGTAAACAATTTACCGAGTGGGACGCGCAAGGATCAGCGCAAAGTGTCCAATCGTCGGGAAAATTGCGTTGTACGGTTGAAGACTCCCCAACGAAGTCTTGGCCTCTGCAAAAGCCCATACCAACACGAGGTTCGTTTTGAAGATCATAAATCACTTGTGTTGATCAGAGTTGAGATTGCTGTTCTCTGGACTGAGCCGTCGTTGGATACGCCAACCCAACCTCTGCGACGAAGTAATCGTCTCGTTCTTGAAGCCAATGCTAATACAACTGACATAACAGTCTGAGTTTTAAGGCTCGCCGCTGCGGCAAGCATTCGAATGATAAACAGGCTGAAGACCTGTTGCAAGTGAAAGCCAGTTGAAGCTGGCGCCAATTGTAAGTTGGACACTGAGCAAGCCCTGCGTTCGCAAACATACTCACGATGACATTTTGAACCAGGTTCAATCCAACCTCTGGCATCGAAGGGTGAACGACATGTGTGATAAAATCCAAACAGCTGTCTCACATCCCAAAACAGTGTCAAAGCACCCATCTCTTTTGATGTCCGTTACTCTGTATTGCCAAGACTATGCTGCTCAGCCCAACTGCAGGGCAGGAGCTGAGAGTCCGAATACGTAAAAACCAACTTATGTAAGGCGACCGTGCCCCTAATCTTATCTTTGGTCCTTCACCTGTTTTCTTCAATCCGTCCAATGGCACAGAGCACTTCTTCCGACATCTCTCTTCGCGATGGTGTGCTCTGCCCTTTCGGGTTCCCTCGCGCTCCCGGATTCGCTGGGACAAATGAGCTGTGGGCAGCGCCTGGTTCAAACCGGGTTAGGACAACCCCGCATGCTGAGCACGTCAACTCATGTCGGTGGGAAAATATGGGGATTCCGGGGCTTAATTATGCTCGGGCTGTTCCAGGTTCCGCATCCCGCGTCGCCGTGCTCATTCTTCGATTCATGTCGCCGCCTCCCGCGCTGAAGACCGCAAAAGATCCAAGACGCTGCAACCCACGAGCGTCGGAGCCCCGAGCGACACGATGCCGAGCCCCGGCCCAGTCGCCGACACGCCGTGGCCGACTCAGCCGCGCTGCTTGACGTGTAAGCGCCGGAAGGTATGTCTGGAGTCTCCGAAACGATCCCGCCCACGTTGTGGCATCGAGGTTGACACTGCTCAGGTCAAATGCACCGGCGGTCCGGAGCCGTGCGAGAACTGTCGCCGGCTGAGACTCGGTTGCACCTTTACCTACTCAGAGGCCGCCGTCCACCCCGAGGTGGGCGATCCACACGGTCTTGTGCATCCGACAGAGGCTCTCACCGAGGCCGGTACGAAGCGCCGGCGCATCGCGGCCGCATGCGTGGAGTGCCGAACTCAGAAGGCCAAGTGCTCCGGCCATCGTCCGCAATGCTACCACTGCAATCGGCGGAACCTTGCCTGCGTGTATCCGTCGTCACCGTCGAGACGCAAAAACAGGCAGGCGGGTCAGCCACAGCAGTCGACGTCCCCAGAGTCGACCGGCGCCACCAGCCGAGGCGCTTCTTACGAAGCCGAGTCAAACCTGCGGCGGCACAGCAGCAAAAGGCCGTCGTTCAACGCCGCCCTAGACCACTTTCTGCTCAGCACAGATGTCGTCCGCCAGCATCTGGAGGCGTACTTCGACCACGTCTACCCCATAGGTCACGATTTCTTCCACCGGCCCTCGATGATGGAGGAGTTTTACGCCGGCAAGCTGCCACCGATCCTGTGCACGTCCGTCTGTGCCACGGCAGCAATGTTCGTCTCACGGTCCCGCGAATCCCGTGTCTTGTCTGTTCAATGGGCCAAGGAAGTCGACGCATACATCTTTGGGAACCTCAACGTCTTCAAGGTGCTCAACATCCAGCTCATGATCCTGTCCATGTTTCAAAACTTCGCATATAGGCAGTTTGGCAAGATGTGGCTGCTCATCAGCATGGCCGCGAGGCTAGCCGTGTCTTTCCAGTTGAATGACGAGGGGCCGCCCCCGAACAACGACACCGCCACACTCATCAAGCGTGAATGCGAGCGGCGTTTGGTGTGGCACGTTTGGAGCATGGACAAGATGCTCTCGGCAGGCCTCGATGAGTTCACCGCGTTACCGAACCGTTGGATGAGAACGTCTCTGCCAAACTCGGAACATGCGTTCTGTCATGGTCTACTGAAGCCGACCAGCAAGCTTGAGAATGGCGTGGAGGCGCTGGCGTCTCATGAAGCCGGGCCGAACGCCTACCTCATCATGCTTCTGCCACTCAGGTGCGAGATACTGAAGTACGTTCTCCCGTCTCACCGTGCCCACTGGGTCCAGATTCTAGAACAGTGGAGAATGCTGACGCTTCGGTAGGTCGACCAAAGGAATCGCCTTGGACAGCCACTCCGACTCTTCCCCGGCCGCAGTGTCCAAAGCCGTCGCAACCATGACGGGTTTGCAGCAACAGCTCGTCGACTTCCTTAGGAAGATGCCCAAACATCTCCAGCTCAACGAACTAAACATGTTTTCTCACTCAACTACCTCCGAATTCTCGTCCTATCTTACCCTCAACTCATGGTACCTCCAGTGCTGTTGCGACCTATACCGCGTCGTCCTACCAGCACCGTATAGAGAAAGCGCCGCTTCAGGCTTCGTCGCCAGCGCCCCTCCTGACTTTGTGTCCACGTGGCGGGCCCTTGCCGTGTCTCACGCCCTGCGACAGGCAAGGCTTTGGGAGCACCTACAGAACCTCAGAGCGAAAGGCGCGCTCCAGTCGAAGCAGACGCGTATACCCCTTCGCCTGGGATACGGGAGCATGGTGCACCAGTGTACCAAGACGCTCCTCACCGCGCGCCGGTGCAGGCTCTACGACGACCTCGTTGGCCCGATTACCGAAGAGGCAACCGTGCTCGACGACGCGACTGTGGAGGCTCTATGCCGGAGCAACATTGCCCTCCTGGACGAAATGGCAAAGATTGCGCCCGTGGTCGCGGTTCTGCAGCAAGACGTCAAGAAGATGGTCGAGGCGGATAGGAGCAGACGACAGGACGACGCGGAGACGCGGGAGCAACCCCCGGTCAACAGCGAGATCCAAAGAAGCAATCTGCTAAGTAGGTATCACCCGCTATCGCAGAGCTTCGACGCAGACGCCGAGACGGCGGACGAGGTCGCCCTCCAGCATTCGGACCCGCCTCGGGCGCCTACCCGTCGCCCCTCAAAGACGAGCCCGGAAGATACAACCATGGATGAGTATTCGGGTGACGGGGGAGACTCGAATATAGGCATATTCCGGGGGCCTACCTACCAGGCCCAGGTTTCAGAAGACATCTACCCAGCCTCCCTGGCGAGCGCTGCCGGGTTGAATGACATCGGCTCAGGCCTCGAAGGACCGCTCACTTGGTCGGGGTTCGCAGAGAACCAACTCGCACCCGACTACTTCGTGGCGCCCTCGCAGTTTGACATGAGCGGCGAGTTGAGCTGGTTCTTGTCAGGGTACATGGATCCGGATCCCGCAAGTGCTTAGGGGGGTTGGCAAATGTGTACGGCAAATCATACGGTTCTTCACACGAGAATCCTCATCATATTTCTACCGTGGCAACTGTATGATATATCATACAGCCGGAGATGCGTCTGGTACTACAGCGAGCTGCTCCTGGTCTGGCGGCCCTGGTCATCAATGGTGCAGCGAAGCACGCAAGACGGGGTCGAGATGGTGTTTCGAGGGAAAAGTGGAACCGCGCCGCATCTCGCCGGATGTCGCTCGCAGCACCGTGTCGACCAATCGCTCTCGAGGACCAGCACATCCGGCGACATCCGGGATCACGAATCGTCCGCGAGCTCTCAGCAACCTAGCAAATCCAGAGATGGCGTCCTTTTCGATCCCCACAGCTGCCACTAACAGGCTTCCTCCTACCCTGGCCCGGGTTCGTCGTGACGAAGGCATTGCAAGCCACGACAAAGTGCGACCTTGCAATGGGATATAATTCTCCCTCCATCCCGTGCCGCTGCTGTTGGGATTCGTCGCAGGGCCTCCGGATACCACCTTGAGTCCGTCCCAGCTGCGCAGCAGACATCATGGCCCGCCTCCATTCCGTCACGCAGCACTTCAACAAGCGGCTCTTCGCCTCGGTCTTCCTCATCGCCGTGTCGCAGTTCAACTATGGCTTCGACAACCAGGCCTTCACGTCGACGCAGGCCATGGACGCTTTCGAGCGGCAGTTTGGCGAGTACGACGGGGCGACGCGGCAGTGGAAGATCCCGACGTACTTCCTCTCGCTGCTGAACAGTCTCAATTACATTGGCTTCGCTGCCGGTACGTCGATTTGATATTCCCCGGGGAGCTGAACAACATCCGTGTGTTGTGGATAAAGCCTGCAGTGCTGACATGCGCTTGACGCCAGGCCTCGTCATCGGAAGTCTGACCAGCGCGCGGTTTGGCCGTCGCATGACGATGTTCGTGATGAGCGTGTACGCCCTGATCAGTGCCACCATTGTGGTGACCTCGACGAAGAAGGAACAAATCCTCGTGGGCAGGATCCTCAACTGTAAGGCGTCCTCGCTACGTTTACGCGTCAACGGCACCAGCTGATCCATCACAGACGTTTACGTCGGCTTCGAGCTCTCGGTGGTCCCCGTGTACCAGTCCGAGATCGTCCCCGCCCCCGTGCGAGGAATGGTTGTCGGGACCTATCAGCTTGCCATAGGCGTGCGTTGGATAACCAAATCGGGGCCGTGAGATTGCAAATGCTAACGAGAGTTCTGTAGCTCGGCGGTCTTACCATCAACTCCATCTGTCGCGGAACATCAAGCTTCCGGGACAGCCGCGCCTACAGAATCCCTTTCGGCTTATTCTATGTCATTCCCACTATTGTCATATGTCTCATTTGGTTCATCCCAGAGGTAAGGGAATTGGCGGCTCTTGTTCCGATCCTTCGTGGAATCCGCATGGCTGACCCCGGAGTAAAACGTAGTCTCCCCGCTGGCTACTCCTACGGGATCGCGTCGAAGAAGCCAAGGAGGCCCACTACCTTCTCCGCGAGGGTACGATGCCCGACGCCGACATCGAGCACGAGTTCTCCAAGATCCAACAGTCCCTCCTCGAGGAGCCCGAACAGGGGCGATTCAAGGAGCTTTTCCAAGGCGTGAACCTCAAGCGCACGGCCATCGCTGTCGGCATGTCCTTCTTTCAGCAGGCCACGGGCCAGGCCTTTGCCAGCCAATACGGCGCCGTCTGGGTCAAGTCGCTCGGCACGCTGAACCCGTTCGACGTGACGCTGGGGTCGTCGGCCCTGACGAGCGGGATGATCATTCTGTGTTTGGTTCTGACGGACCGCGTTGGACGTCGGTGAGTCTCCCCCCCCCCCCTCAAGCGAGGTTCTGGGCAGTAGATGCGGATTCGTGACTGACGCTTTCGGGAAGCAAAATCCTCCTGGCCGGTTCCGCGGTTCAGGTGATCGCGCTCTACACGATGGCCGGCCTCGGCGTCCCGACGCCGGTCCCGCAAGCCAACAAATCCGGCATGGTCGGCATGCTTCTCCTCTTCGGCGCAGGCTTCGGCATAGGCTGGGGCCCCTGCACGTACATTGTGATCTCGGAAATCCCCGCCCTCCGCCTGCGAGACCGCGCCCAGCGAGTCTCGTCGCTCGTCAACATCTTTATGAACTTCCTCGTCAACTTCACCCTGCCGTACCTCCTGAACGCCCCTTACGCGGCGCTGCAGAGCAAAGTCGGCTTCATCTTTGGGAGCATCGCCGTGTGCTCGGGCCTCTTCGTCTTCTTCTGCGTTCCGGAGTGCAAGGGGAGGACTCTGGAGGAGATTGATCGCATGTTCCACGAAGGCGTGCCGGTGCGGCACTTTGGGGACCACCCGAGGGCCGAGATCCAGGTACACGCAAGTAAGGAGACGGATGAAGAGGAAGGCGTCGAGCAGCATGTGGTGAAGGAAGTCAGGTGATGCTGCATCGTCGGCGGGCGTGCTACTCGGGCGGCCTTCTACCTTGCCTAAGTCGGCCTGCCCATCGCCATAGTCATCGCTGACAGGAGTAACTTTAATCGAATCTGCACTAGTTCACACTCGGAGATCTTGATTGCGAAGGGTACAATTCCTCATACCGTGAGTACTGCAACGACCTCCATTGTCTGATGACTCCTGGTCGTATTTGGGCGATTGCAGAGCACGGGGTCTTGGCAAGTCCTGGTATTGTATTCCGAGCAAGACGCTTGGTTTGCAAGAGAACCAGCTCTGGCGACGTATCGTACATGGAGTAAGTCAAAAAATAAAACCATAATGTAAAAAGACGGTTTTTTCTAAGAAAAGAAAAAGTTGAGCAATCCTGTCCGCGTATCGCAGATGCAACCGTAATTCATTTCTCTTGTTTTTCATCGTTCTTCAATCCCGACCACGGTAGGGGCTGACCTCGCACCGTCACTGCCCCCGATGCGCGCCAGCCATCGAACACCCTCCCATACTCAAACATTAATATTGTCTGTAATTTCGTAAAAAATCGTTTGCGGGCTGTGCTGACAGACTTGCCGCAAGGGACTTTGGTTATTGCATCACCCGGCAGGTCATCGGAGGCCCTCATCCGGAAGCGCAGAGTCTAGGATTCCATACGGCGGCGCTGAGGGCCGGTTGGAATCGACCAGTCTCCGTTAAGACAAACTCCTGGGCTCGCGCGGGGGCAACAGCCGCAAAGGGGTTTCGAGATGTGCGTGTTACTCGGCAGCTTCCCGTGACCGCGACGAAATGCGAAGCGCCTCGTTCTCTGCCTCTCTGATATCTCGTGGTATTCGAGGGCATTTCGTGAGTAAAGACAAGCGCTGGTGCCCATTTTCGAATCGCCACCGCCGTTCCGCCTCCCTGAGAGGACTTTTGCGAAAAGGCTAAGCGCTTCGGACGCTGGTGAGTCTTTGGCATTCAGGTTCGCTGCCTTCATCATGCCCAGTTCTCCGGGCTGATGCCAATGTTGCCCACGCTCCACCGGTCCAAATCCATGTGGCCATCCTCGTCTCGCTCTTTCTCGTCAATTGGCCTTGCGAACTCGGTCAGGAATCTGAGCATCCAACGGTCCATGCGGTAACTCGTGTTCATGCTCTTGCGGCATAGCTCGTGGAAAGTCCGCAGGCGCGCGAAACAGACTTCAAGGGCAGGCCAGTAGACGCGCAAGGCGACAAGGGTGTTGAAATGGCGCTCGAGGGTTGCGCGGGCGTTGGCGATCTCGGCATCGTCCGTCTCGAAGAGCAGAGTGTGAATGAATATGGACGAGGTGATGACGATAATATGTCCCAGCATGTTGAATTTGGCATCGCAGCCGGGTGTGGTGTTGGCGAGGTCGATGATGCGCGACATGGAGATGGCGTTCTCTTTGCATTTCCGCGCGAACACCTGGGCCGTGGGAGAAGCAGGGAAGCGTTGGACCTCGTCAAGGTATTGGTAGTAAAGTAGCTGACTGTAGTGGTAGTGGCCTGTGTGGACGGCAATGAATATGCGGCCCAAGCCCTGGGCGGCGAAGGAGTGGAGGTTGCTCGGAGTATCGCGAAGGTTCGAGGGCAGTTCGACTTCCCAAGCTTCGAGCTCTTGGGATAGCTGGGATACAGTCTCGTCGATATTCGTGACGTCGATATCGGACGTTAAGCTTTTGATCGCGTCGTTGACCCTCATCAGAATGCTGTTTAGCTTAATCATCTGAGCAATGAGTGAATCCTCCCGGTTAGGAGAGAGGATGAAGTCAAAGTGGTTGTTGTTGGCGCGGGTCATGTTGAGGAACGTGGACTCATTCATGGGTAACGGTACGTCCATCCGACGATCCATGAGGCGAGGAAGGTTGACGCCGGTGGATGACCAAACATCGATCATGCAGAGCGACCAGTACACTGGGAGCGTTAGCTGCTGTGTGCGGCCATCGGCTACAAAGCATCGATCTACCTCTAATGTGGATCTCCCTCTGGAGCGGATCAGGGGTCGGCAAATTGGGCAGATCAAGATAGTTGGCTATCCTGCACGCCGCCGAGTAGAAGACCGTCTCTGCACCTGCCTCGCCCTCGACAATGGAGTACGCGCCGAGGAGGACGCATGCTTGAACACTGGTCAGGGATACGTCGCGCAAGTTGAGCAATAGGTTGCCCTCGTTGGCGAAGAGTTCTCCTCTCGAAATGGGGGAGATTCCGTGGAATATCGGGTTAGAGGAGAACCTTTGAACGTGTTAGTCTCGTGAAAATACGCCCGGCCGCGATCTCTTGCCTTGCCGATAGTGCCATCATTCCGTAAACCAGCACCAGCGGAGCGGTCCCTTCGTGAAGATCCAGCATGAAGCTGGGTCTGTGGAAGAGGGAGTGGAGCTGATCGTGGATGTACTTGAAGTACAGCTCCACAAGCTCAAAGCACAGCGCCTTGTCGGCGACGGCGGCAGACGGCGTGATCCCCGGTGGGCTGGCGATCATGATCTCGGTGACGGTCGGCGTCTTTGGCGTTGTCACGGATATCGGGCTGATGGGCGCAGCCTTGGGCTGGATGATGGAGCCGGCGCGCGAGCATGCGATGTTTTGCGCCGCGCAGTACGTGCATTGGCCGCCACCGACGGGCACCTCGCACTTGCGTCGTCGCGCGCTGCGATGTCGCCAGTGAGCAATGGTTCCATAACCCGAGACCACCGAGGCCGGAAGGATACGAAGGGAGAGTTCGGGTAACACGACTTACCGACACGCCGAGCAGGCTGTTGAGTACCTCATCGTTGTTGCGTCTTGTTGTTCGTTGTATGAGACTGGGAGAAATCGTAGCTTGACTGGATGGATTGGACGAAGTTGGCCGGTATTTGACGTATTTTTCGTCGACAATTTCTCGTATGGCCTCGACTGGCCTGATAGGACGAGAACGCAATGCGCGCGAAGAGACGTCGATGTTATGGATGAGGCGATCAGGTCGACGAAAAGAAATAAAAATAAGGGTCAGTCACCTGCCACCTGCTTCCTCCCCGAGTGCCTTCCTTCCCCCCCGAAAGTCACAGCTCCAGCAACTGGTCGGGAGCGCGTAGCTCCCCCGCTTTCCCAGAACGGCTTCCGGGGTCCTCAATGGCCCGGCTGCAGTCGACGCCCCTCATATGTGGGTCTTCTCCGCATGTCTGGGCCATCTCAATTTCCGCGCTAGCCTAATCGAGCTGCTCAGTGAGTGGGGCAACCGTGGGTTCGCGGAGCGACGAGCCGATGATTTTCTGGCCGCCGTTGAGCTTTCCCGGCTTTGTCTCTTCTCTTACTCATTCTCCCTCCCCATGGTCCTGAAGAGGGGATTTTCTGGTTCGATGCAACACTCTCCGTGCCTCCAATACCGCACCTGCATAACTCTCCGGGTCGAGGGCCCGTTGCTTGTTGGTTCATGTTGATGGAAACCGTATTGCTGAATGTAACGCATCCAAAACTGGTTGTATTTCTCGTCCAATCAAGCCCGCTGGTGACCTCCCTCCACTCGGGATGCGATCGAAACGAGGGGTTCTTGTCCTGAAGTTTGCTTCCATTCCGGTAGTGGAGGGTTGCGCCGTGCGACTGAACAACCCTTGTCCGTCCGAAATGTCCGTCGATCGTTCCTGTCTTCCAGCACTCTATCGACCAGTTGGCTGCATGTGAGTGACCGGGAGGTTGTCTGGATGGCTATCCATATCAGGTGAGTTGCTTGGATAGTCGGAATCTTTGCAACGCAACATTGGATGATCTGACACCGTCGTCTCCGAAGGGCCGAGCTCCTCCGCCCCAGACGGAAGCTCCCGCAACTCCCCAGTCTCGTTCGCCACGCGGAGAAGCCCAGAAGAAGCCGCCTACCGGCTTTCTCCATTGTAACCTTTACTAGATTCGGAAAGAGAAGAGGTTGCACAGATCAGGTCCAGCTGAGGTAGCGGCCCTTCTTTCCCTCGTGCGGCCACGGCGCTCCATGATGAAGCCGGAAATGGCGCTAGACGCGAGCCTGTCCTCGAAACGTTGACTGGCATCCAGGACTGCACGTCCTCCCCAATTGCTCCGGTCCAACTCTTCTGCTTTCCCGGCAGCTCCTCCACGTCACCCTGTTTCCTTCGCTCCATTCTCGCTTCGTTGCGTCGTAATAGGAACACCGGGAGTATCCGTACCGTACCTCCCACTCCGGCTCCTTTCTTCCCGGGTCAAGTCCAGACCACATCTCCTCTTTTTGTCCAAGGCCAACTTTTTCGAAGAGTTCAA
>JAIMZG010000388.1:0-31347 GCA_020466075.1 Colletotrichum coccodes
AAAAAAAAAAAAAAAAAATTGAAATAAAGATAGCAAGCTCCGGAACTCGTCAAAAGTCTCAATTGAATAGGGGAAAAGAGTTGAGGAGGGGGATCGGGGGAAGGGAGGGGAGGAGGGAACGAGGAGTATGAATACCTCGGCTTAGGATGGCTCGCAAGCTACGCTACGAAGATGCAATCGCAACTGTGGTCATATGATCGTGGGATGCGTAGAAATGGAAAGAAACTGGAAAGCTTCAACGTTTGTTTTTGAAGGTCGACTGTCTGTGGGCATGATTTCACGAAGCTCGAGCCGCTTGCGGTCTCCACTGCGGGTTCATGCATTGGAAGGACGAGATAGGGCGGTACTTGGATGTCCGAGCAGCGAATACCGGAAGCCACTCAAAACTCGCGAGTTACCAAAAGTCGTGATCTATCGCGGGGGTGGGGTGAGGAGAACGTGGGAAACGCTGACGAACCAACGGGAGAAGAGCGAGAGAGGCGGGAACACCAATCGACGAGGATGAAGGACGCAGGACAAGGGTACCCGCAGGAGAGGCGTGGGCTAGGCCGAATGGGGTTTACTCTCTCCTTGACGATGGCATTGGGCTCCGGGCTCACTACGTCAGTCCGCAGAGCAAGCGCCGCGAGGTTTTGATCCGGTGGGGAGGTTATGCAGACTCGCGCCCTCGGTGCAGAGACGGACGGCCAAGTTTCGGATCGGCAGTGGAGAAAAGCCCGAGGGTGTTGGGCTTTTGTCCAAAAGTGCTGAGGTAATATCCCGTCAACTTGCAGGTTTCGTGGCGGTGAGACTTTGGCCGAGTCTAACTAGGATTGTCTCTCTTTTTGCCCACGCAGAGACCAAGGACTCTCGGGTCAGACAGGCCCCTCCCTCGGCAGAGATGTCTCGGTCTGGAGGAGATTCGCTTTGGCTCGTCGTCTTGGGGGTGTCCTAGACAGTGTCTTTGAGTTGACCCGGCTATTCCAGGCTCTGGAAAGTTTCACCTTCATCGTAGACATGCGCAGCAATGACTAGCAATACTCGATGAGTTGAAACCCACAATGTCATTCACTCGCGCTTCTGATGAAGTTTCTCTCTCATCCAAGCGGGGGCCGCGGCATGACGCCACCGACGGGGACCCTGAATTTCCAAGACGCCCCGTTCCGGCCATCCTGCGTCTTGCAGAAGCGAAATTCAAAGCAGAGAGGGAGAAACAAAATATCACGAAAAACAAATCGGAGCCCCTCCGATCGCTGACCAGCGGTCAACACGACGCGATTGCCGTCGACCAGGGAACGGCCTAACGCAAACCTCTGAGTGGCGCACGTGTCTTGTTTCTTTCTCTGCCTCTTGATGTTTTTCTCTTCCGCCATGGGCCCGGAACATGGCCGGCTCGGCGGGAATAACCTCACCGCTTCGGTCACTCGCTCGGTCACTTTTGCATCGGCACCCGGCTTGCATAAAACAAAATGGAACTGAAAGTGTAACTTCTGCAGCCATTGACGATGTTTCTCCCTGTGAGGCCAGAGACCCCGGTCGCGTCCCCCCTCTGCCGAGACACGTCTTTGCTTTTTCTCTCCCCGCTGGAATGCGTGTTGTCTCGCGCAAAGGCCTCGTCGGTCCGAGACCAGGACTCTCTGTCAACTTCCCGCATGGGAAATCTCACACTGCCAAGTCCAAGTGCCGCTGAGGCGCGCCGCTTGCAGACCCCTTCGCATTCCATCGTCAACATCCCGTCGTCGTTCCAGCCAGCGCGTGTGCCTGCGCCTGCGAGCAGCACTATGAGAGAACAAATGAGGCTCGGCTCTCTCTGTTCGTGTTTTCCATTATGAGCTCTGGATGTCCAGTTGCAGACGATGCGGCTGCAAACAAACCACGTCCTTTGTCTGCCGTAAACACTCCCCCACGGCGGTCAATCTGGGCCCTGATGTCCATCGTTGACCACGGCTCAGCCCACTCATGACACCCATCGTCACCTACCGACACTGCGAGTACCCTGTTGTCCTCGTCAGCACATCTTCAAGGCAATCAGCGATGCATCCCGTCACTTACAGTCGTTGACCGTGATGCACTTGTACGGGCTCGCGCACTACCCAGCAGGTCAGCATCCAGACCCTCAACATTCGTCGCATCCGGCCACGTCTCGACTTACCGTTGTCGGTCCCTTCCAGTCGATGCCGCCGCACTGGCCCCATTGGGGCGCCGTACCCGTTCCGCCAGCCGCCGAAGTCGTCGTCGACCTCGCCGTCGTCGTCGTCGTGCTGACCACCAGCGTCGTGGATGCGCGGCTGGTCGTCGCGGGTGTCGTCGGCGACGCCGAAGAGCTCACCGGTGTCTGCCATCAAGTTTAGATTCGCTGGCCCCCCCCTAGCAGAAGTGTCCCGGGTGTCATCTCACCACGAAGCCGAACCACTTGAGATCCTCCTCGGAGAAGACGTCGATCGAGTGCGACACGCCGGCGCCCAGAAAAGTCTTTGCACGCAATCAGTCGTCTTCCGTACCGCTCTCGACACCGTACTCACCTGCAACTTGTCCCCGAACACGTACTTCGTGTACGGGCTCCGGGGGTAGTTGGCCGTCTCCGACAGCGGCGTCGTCGAGTACCCAAACACGCCCGTCCACTGCTTGATCGTCTCGTAGTAGTTCTGCACGTTGAGCGCCTCGTCCGCCGACCCGTGGTAGATTTGCATCTTGGGCCTAGGCCCAGTGTATCCGGGGTACATTTCTTTCACGACATTAGCCCACTGCTGCTGCGTCCAGATGGACTGGCCCGTCGAACACGTCGAGTTCCAGAAGTCGGGGATGTCGTCCACGGACATGAAGCAGCCGGCCGGGACGCCAGCGTAGGCGATGCCGGCGGCGAAGACGTCGGGGTACGTCGCGGCGAGGACGTTCTACTCGTGCCTTCATCAACACTGCTTTTGCATCCCGCAACGTCGAGGCGGAGTGGACGTACCGTCATCATGGCGCCCGACGAGATACCCGTCGCAAACACACGGCTCTTGTCTGCCCCGTACTGCGCAATCACGAAGCTCACCATGTTGGCAATCGAGTTGCTGGCACCGCCGCCCCCGTGCGTCAGTGTCATCTTGCTCGCCACGTCCCAGCAGTTGTCGCGCGTGTAGGGCGTCTGTGGGTAGATGACGATGTAGCCGTACTTCTCCGCGTTCGTCGCCCACATGCTGCCCTGGTAGTAAGCCTGCGCGCTGCCGCTGCACCAGTGGATGCCGACGACGACGGCGGGCTTCGCCGCGAGGTTCTGCGGTACGTAGAGCCACATGCGAGTGCCGGTCGGATTGGAACCGTAGTCCGTCACCTCGGTGAAGGTCGCGCGGGGGACGACTTCGGCACCGAGGACGGGCGTCAGCAGGGTGAGGGCCCAGAGGGCGAGTGTCAGGAAGGACATCATCTCGGCGACGCTTGTCAGCGGGGAGAGGAGGATGTTGATGATGGTGACGGACGGACTCTCGGGGTGCTCGGCAGGTGCTTCGTAGTCATATATACATCGCGGCCGGTGGGGATACCACGTTAGTATGCGCTGATATGCTGGGGCGGCGCGTCTTCAGCAGCTTCAATGGGTCACGCGGATCACGAGCCTCCGTTTCCAAGACTCCAGTTACATCGCGTCGATCGCGTGTCGTTCCCGCCATTTCTCGGCCGAATCCGTGCCATGTTTCTCGCCTTGCCCTTCCACGATTGAAGGATTGCAAGCTCTCTGCTTCTTGCTTCTGCGTCAGCCATGGTGGCGACCACCCCTCACGCACGTGGCGTCCGCCTCTAGATGAGTCCGGCGACGCGGGGCTGGCCGTCCGTCGCGGGAGGCGGGCCTTGATTCCCGGTCCTCTCAACCTTGTCCAGATATGCGTGCCGCATCCCTCTCCGGAGCGGCAGCCGATCACTCTTAATCCTCAAAAGAGTTATTGCCATGGCTTGGCTGGAGAGAACTGGAGTCTGGCGGGGGCAAAAGAGGCCATCTCCGCACATGGTTGGAAGAACCGATAAGACCCCGCCATGCAACTTGAAGCGCGGAATCTTCTTCCGCCAATCGCTTGGGCGGAGATTCCCGTTCTTGGATTGTCGTTGTGGAGAGGCTCCGCGATCAATCGGGCAATTGTCAACGCTTTGGCCGGGTCGCATTCACGGTAAAGTTTCTCAAGCTTAGTACTAGCGAAAGGTGATCTGGGTTGGTTCAACTCCTCGGCCACCCGGGATGCCGGGTTCCTCGGCACTACGTTAGTTTATTGATGCATGCTAGCTTGAAGCCCCTTCTCGTGTCACAGTTCCCACCTCGCTGCCAACCTGCATCATTATGCGTCCTGTGTGGTAGTGTATGTTATTCGGTGCAGCTCGGGGCCAAGCTCTCAAGCCCGACCCAAGAGAAGGCGGCCGGGTTGCCGCATCCTTTTCTCTCAATGAGGCCTCTCGGGTCTTGTTCGGCTGCCCCTCCGGACCTCAGTTACCGTCCTTCTTACGTCGGATTAGAACCTTCGCTCTCGGATTCACCAATGTCGAGAACCCAAACCTCACAGGGTCAGCCGCCGTCCTATCGTCGCCTGAAAGCTTAAAGTCGTACTTGAGCAAGAGGTGGGCCATGATCAGCTTCGCGGAGCTTGCGCCAAAGAACCGGCCAGGACACGCGTGTGCGCCGAGTCCAAAACCTAGATGGTCCGGCGACACACTGGCGAGCTGGGCGACGTACTCGCTGTTGCCAGATTCCCGCATGCGAAGAAAGCGGTGACCGTCAAAGCTCTCGGGGTCCGGGTAGATCTTCTACTGAGGGTCAGACTCAGCGAGTCGTTTTGGGGCATGTGCCCGAGAATGTAAGCAAGAAGACTTACAGGATCCCACATGTTTGCCGAAGAAACAGCGACGCCTGTTGTTCTTGGGAGCAGCGTACCGTCGCTCAGCTTCACGCCGTCCTCCATCACCCGTCGTCCGATGGCAACTATCGACCACGTCAGTAACACCGACGATGCGGCCAACAGCATGACCGACCTGAGGCGATAGGCTTGAGACGCAGCGTCTCCTTCAGAACGCTGTCCATCAGCTTCAAATTGTACAGCGTAGAGCTCTTCCACCCATCCGCGGACTCTCTCAGTGCTTCCTCTCTCAACGGCTCAATCAGCTCTGGGTTCTGGCACAGATCCAGAATGTTCTGCGATACCAAATCCGTACTCGACGCGTTTGCGAGGATCGACAGCCCCAGCTGCTGGAACGCGGCGTGCTGCGCTGTCTTGTCCTGCTGCTTCCTTGCCAGCTTCTCGATCCACGCGAGCGCGTTGTTGAACAACAGCCCGCCCTTCTCCGCCTCCTGCTCCCGCCGTTTCTGCTGGATCGGTTCGATGGCCATGCGCGCCATCCTGAGCATCTGCCGCAGCTCGCGGCAGCAAGGTAGGAACCAGTGCACAAAGCGCCGGAGGGGAAAGGGGTAGGAGCGCAGGATTTTGGCAGCGGCCATAGCTTTTCTGGGGTAGTTTATGGTGATGTTGAGCCAGGCTGGGTCGCGGCAGAGCTCAGGGCCGAGGAAGACTAGAGCCGAAACGCGGGCGACAATTTGGGGGATCGTCGTGGCGAGAGTGATTTCGTGCCATTCTGCTTGGGTTTCACTAAGGAGCTCGACTAGCCAGGTTGTTGAGCGACCTACCTTCAGCTTCGGTGAAGACATCTCGGAGAGCATCAGCTGCTTCCTCGGCGAGGGGCTGTGACAGCTTGGCTGGCGAGGATGATATCAGTAGTCTGCTCGTAGTCCAACAGCAACTATGGGACCGTACTAACAGACATAATTCTGGGCCAAGTGCGTCTTGACCATCTCACGGATCAACTCGCTTCCAGAGCTGAAGTACGGTTCAAAGCCCGGGGTCCCAGCTTGCCAGTACGCCAGCAGAAACTCCGTTGAGCTCAACCTATCGTCGTTCTTCACATCCTGAGCAAACTTGGGGTCCAACACAGTCAGAGTGCCCTGGCCCGTGTACACCCGGAAGGGCTTGCCGCCGTAGGCTTTAGCTCCCTTCGCAAGGAGGGCTTTGCCTTCTTTGAAGTATTCATCCTTGGTTTTGTTGACGATTGGGTATATCTCGACAGTCCGAAACTTGTTCCGTAAAGGTGCTGCAGTGGCTAGCGTAATGGCTAGAAGTACTAACCAGTAGAGAGGCCAGTCGGATGTTGGGAGTGAGGAAAGCGATTTCGCGTATGCGAAGCCACCCCAGCGGGGCGACGTCGACGATGAGTTCATATCCATCGAGGAAATGAAGTGATTGCCGCGATGAATTCAGCCTTGATGTAAGTTAGCTTGTCTCGACGTGATCGCGAGAGCCGGCTTTACTTATATCGGCGCACATATTATGCTCGCGTCAGGAAGGGTTGGTTTACTGATTCGCTTATGAACAATGAATCGCCAAGCCAGCACATCGAAGAGAAGCAGAGACGATCACACTCGTTGACATTCATCCATTCAAACCTTTTTTGTTAGTCATTCGATAAACTCTACAAACTACTAGCCAATGCATACTGGGCGCACAATGCCCCGAATCGGGATCTTCGTCAACGGCACCAGGGGCAGATGGCTCGGTCCGAAAGCTTCACCTTGATTATGCTTCGGACCGCCGAGCATATACCGCAGCCCCCAGAAAAGTAGAACATAAAGAGAGCGCTCCTGATCTTACATCACCGGGTTCTTCGGTGATGCCGTGACAACGTCAAGTCTTCGCAACGGGTCATCGGCGTGCAAGTGCTGGCTGGCTCAGAGGTGTTCCGGCGCCGTTGTCTCGGCCTGGGTCCGGCTCTTCTATCAGTCCCGCATCGGGACATTGGCCGCCTGGCCGATTGCTGCACATCCATCGCATCGGGCTCTTCGATTATTCTTCGGTCTGTGTAGGGTGCACAATACTCGAACGAATAACAGCGGTCCCTTATCAGCAGGGATTTCTCGATGGGGCTCAAGAAAAGAGTGCAGCGTATCCGTACCACTGGATCAATGCAGCGAAAAAAGGCTAGCAAGTAATCGTTCAGTGGGTACACAGGTGCAGAGCTCCAACAACATGACCTCTACGAATTCTCTCTCTACGGTTAAACCGAAGACGAGTCGGAAGTGAGGATCGACGGCTGCGCCAGCTTAGCCTCGGACCGCGGGTATAACTTGGGAGAAAAAATGACTAGGGACCGATGTACCGAGTCAGTGTCCGGACCCCTGTCTTGGAAACGCGTAAAAGTAACCCAACGCACATCTTTCCCCTCTCTCCCCCGAGCCGAGAACTCGGGCGGCGGTCCCTTCTTAGAGGCAGATTCCACGCATCAGTAACAGGGTGCCATCTACCTTGTTCACGATGAACTGGATTGATCGGATGGCGCGGAGCATAAGGCCGCCGTCAAACCTATCTAACGCGGCTTGTTTGGGCAGGTAATGTAACCAGCACATATCAGGAGAGATTAAGGGGCTATAGAGCTGCGCATACGCGTAACGTTCGGATTAATGTTTAGTAAGCAAAATTGAACCCGTCAAGACCACCAGCACACGTAGTAGATCGACAGGAGCTGCCGCAATGTTGCAGTGAAAGAGGCACCGCCGAAGGGTACATGGATGGTGCTGGTTGAAGCCGCGTGTCAAGCAATTCTTCTGTCGGCGTTCTTTCAAGTTGTTTGACTCTTGAAACATCAAACTTTTCGGAGGCGACACAATACTGCTGAACAAACAACGGGAACGAACCTTTTTTTTCTAACTCTTGGCCATTGGGTTTCAGGAAGTTTGTCTTGGTGATGGTGATGATGGTGTTCTTCTACGAAGGCCATGGGCACGGAGAGTTCCGTTCGTCGAGCACCAACGCCGGCAAACCCGGAAGCCTCCCCGCACACGAAAAACAATTTACTCGTAGTCGTAGGTTGAATGGGGAGATGCACTCCATCATTCCCGTTTGCGCTAATTACAACTCCGCTCGCGTTCTTAGCAAAGTCCCCCACTGGTTAGACAAGCTTCACTATAGTCCTAGAGCTGAGCAAGTCGAATCGATCTGGTGTCTCCTTGTCGGTACGGCATGGACTTCCGCTTTGGAAGTATCGCGACTCTTGAAGAGGTTAACATAACGACCAGGTGACCAGAGCAGCATTGCCTGCCGGCGGCAGAACATTCTCCCTATGCGATTCACCCCTGGAACTAAACCCCAACCTGGCCACCTTCTCCGCATTCGCCATTGCCGATGCATGGGCATCCCCTCAAGTCTATTTCGCTTGCGGAGAACCCGGTGACACGCCGTCGGCCGTGTTGCCATTATTAGGGCTCCCAGACAACGCTTGAATCGCTGTCTGTTTGCCTATACTGCATGGTGCCACATGCCGTCACTAATTGCCGTCTCTAAACGCCCAGCTGGACGTCACCCGATGGGACCGCCGAAGGGGGGCGACGATGTGAAGCCAGGACCCATAGAGATGAACGCTTGCCATCGTCGAGTCGAGGACTACATCCGACAAGTAGCCGAGGTGGGCGGCAAGCATTCTCAACGCTTTCGCCCAGTACATAAGGTGCCAACGATCCCAAAGGCTTGATCGAAAGAAGGTCTGCTCGGATGGACTTGGCAACCTGTCCTCTGCAACGCCCACTCTCCGACATGAAGTCGTTTAATCTATCCGCGATGCTGCTGGTGCCAGCGGCTCAGTACGTCATGGGCGCTTTCGCCGACGACTGCGGCGCCCTCGTCAACACATTGAAGCTGCCAAACACCACGGTCTGGTTCTCTACCGCCGTCGCTGCCGGGACGAACCTCACTTTTCCCGACAACCACCCGACGTGCACTCGCGCTAGCCAGGTCGTCAACGTCGACATCTGCCGCGTGGCGATGCTGACGACCACTGGGCCGACGAGCAACATCAGCCTCGAGGCTTGGCTTCCATCAAACTGGACCGGACGTTTCCTGAGCACCGGCAACGGAGGCACCGGCGGTTGCATCCAGTACGAAGACATTTCGTATGCCGTGTCCCGCGGCTTCGCTGCCGTTGGTGCCAACAACGGACACAACGGCACCATTGGCTCGCCGTTCCTCAACAACCCGGGCGTCATTGAGGACTTTGCCTATCGTTCCATGCACACCGGCGTCGTCATCGGAAAGGAGACGACAAAGGCATTTTACGGCAAGGAGCACACCAAGTCGTACTACCTCGGATGCTCGACCGGAGGCAGACAAGGCTTCAAGGAAGCCCAAGACTTCCCCGACGATTTCGACGGCATCGTGGCCGGCGCGCCCGCGTTCTCGTTCAACAACTTGACCTCCTGGAGCGGCCACTTCTTCACCGCTACCGGTACTTCTGACAAGCCGACCTTCCTGTCAGCGGACCTCTGGAACGTCGTTTACAAGGACATTCTCGCCCAGTGTGACGGTCTTGACGGCCACGTCGACGGCATTATCGAGGACCCCGACCTGTGCCAGTACCGCCCCGAGGCCCTCATCTGCGGCGCAGGTCAGACCGATAACTGCCTTACTGGAACCCAGGCCCAGACGGTTCGCACTGTCTTCGGTGACTTGTACGGTCAGGACGGCTCCCTAGTTTACCCCCGTCTCCAGCCCGGCGCCCAGTCGACAGCCATGTTGCTCGGCGGCCGTGCGTTCCCCTACACGACAGATTGGTTCCAGAACGTCATCTTCAACGACACAAACTGGGACCCGGCTACCCTAGGGCCCAAGGACTTCGCGCTGGCTGCCAACCAGAACCCCGGCGGCATCGAGACCTGGAAGGGCGATCTCTCTGGAGTGAGGGACCGCGGCACCAAGGTCCTGCACTACCACGGCCTCCAGGACCCCATCATCAGCAGCGACAACTCTGCACGTTACTACAACCACGTCTCGAGGACCATGGGGCTCACCTCTGCTCAGCTTGACGAGTTTTATCGGTACTTCCGCATCTCTGGTATGAACCACTGCAGCGGCGGCCCTGGTGCCAGCTTCATCGGCAACAAGGAGACCGCCGTGGCTGGGTACGAGCCTGAGCGCAACGTTCTCTCAGCCATTGTCCGTTGGGTTGAGGAGGGTGTTGCCCCTGACTCGATCCTCGGCACCGCGTATGTAAACGGCACGAAGGACGGTGGCGTCGCTTTCACGAGGAAGCACTGCAAGTATCCCACACGTAATGTGTACAAAACTGGAGACCCCAACTCTGCGGATAGCTGGAACTGCGTATAGAGTGGCAGTGGATGTGTAATTTTCAGCTGTGTATATTTTTCGTCAAAAGATACCGTAATGTGAAAGATGGACTCTGTTAGCCTCAACACCCTCTCCGTAAGGGGGCCTTACAAGATATTTACTCACCTGTCGTGTTTATTCGGAGAAATTCGTCGTGGGTGACTCCGAGGTCTACGTGCGTCACTGAAAGTGTGATCGTCTGAAGGCTTACAAAACCACTACATCAGCTTTATACCAAGGTGGGAACAGCCAACATGAATTCTTTCGTTGTTCTAAAACTGGAGAATGAAAGTCTTCGAGTACATGCAGATACAACCTCGCCTAGACAGCCTCGAGAACATTGCATCATTCCAATCACGGCCGCGTAAGTCCTGTGGTTTACGAGGGAAACTGACATCACTTAGAAGGCTTGGGCATGCCCTAGGTTGAGATGCAGTTTATAAATATCGGTTACTCGACATAAGTCAGGTTCTAACTGGAGCCTGAACGCTAAGGAACGATATAACAACTAGGATTGGGCACCCGGAAGTAACAGGGAGTTGAGAACTCTATGATAGTCAAGATAGATCTGAAATCAGATGTAACTGAATCATCAATGAAAGACTTGGTCCGCAAGAACCTGTCGTTGGCCCGTGGAACATGTCACGTGGTTATGAGAGCCTTTTTGAGGTCAGGACTAGGACTCCGCCAGATACTATTCCAATCGATGATCCGTTCTGGATCCGGCAAAGCATAAGTCGACATTTTCTTCTTCAGGTTGCCCTTTTCAATCCATGGAATCCCTGGATGTTCTCTTCAGAAATCCGCAAACAGTCGCCAATGAGCGTGAAGGTTTTTGGGAAACTTTGTTATTTACCGCAACATGCCTGTGCATTCTTGCCGCAAATGGTTCAAAGTTCCCTCATCGCCAAAGTTTCTTTTGGCGGCTAGGCTTACTATTGCAGGACGGAAAAGGAGGTACTGTACTTGCCGCCGACGTCTCAACGATCCGCCGCAGTCAGTCACAGACCACATTGTCCTTCGCCGCAAAACTTCGCCAAGTGTCGACTTCTCTCCACTCGACCTCGCGAGATCGTACCTGCACGGAATGGGGAGCGTGAATGATGAACAGCACCAATGGAACGGCCGCTGGGCCAATTGATCCCGCGTGGGCGGCGGAAAGCAACACAGCGCGAATCATTGCCGTTGTAACCGTCTTTCACGCGCTCGCCATGATAAGTGTGGGGTTACGTATTTATACAAGAGTCCTGGTAATCCGGGCGGCAGGGTTGGACGACTTGATGATGATCTTCTCAGCGGTGAGTCCCAATTTCGCCTTTGCCCAGTCCCAGTCCAAATACCGACTCTGATGGGATTATAGCTCTGTGCCATGGGAGGATGGGCCATCTTCATCATTCAAGCAAACCACGGCCTTGGCAAACACTTTCAGACTCTTGACAAGAAAACCGACTACGTGGTCTTTCAACACGGTGCATTCTGGCAAACCATCATCTCGGCCACCGGGGCCCTCATGTGGCTGAAAATCTCCATCGCTCTCAGCCTGCTGCGCTTAAGCACAACCAGATGGTACAAATGGGCATTGTGCACAACTATCGGTATCTTCAACCCGATCTGGACGGGTGCCCAATAATGAAGTCCAAGTCAAGGAGAATACTGACGAGCCCCAACAGGTTTGACAATTTTTTACTGCATAGGCGGCATGTTGGTTATAGTTCTCAATTGCAAACCGATGTCGGGATATTGGGATAAGTTCACGAAGCCTCCCCCCAAGTGCCACGGTCCTGATTACGTCAACGATTTCGGCATCGTCAACACAGGTACGCCCATACTGAAGTTGATAGAACCGCAAGTTTGAGGTGTTTCTGAGTGTTGACATGGGTTCCAGCGTTCAATATATTCACTGATATTGTTCTGTCCACACTGCACGTGCCGATAATCTGGAACTTGCAAATGAAGCGCAAGCTCAAGCTCTATGCAATTGGCATACTAAGCTTGGGATATTTGTAAGAACGTCCAGGAACCAAACCTATCTAAGCTCATTAAGACTACTGAACCAACTAAATACCTCTTCTAGCGCTGTCGCGATGGGGATCGTCAAGGCTGTCTACCAGATTAGATTCGATTATGAGCCGGACAGGACATTCAATAGAAGTATCCAATTTTGGGGCTTGTGAGTGTACTGTGCTTTTCATTGCTGGTCAACCACATACTAACAGAAATTCTTTACTAGCTTGCAACTGCAGGTTGGCATCATCGCAGCATGTGCGCCAGCTTTGAAGCCTTTGGCTAGCAGGATCCTCAACCTCTCCACGCACAGTAGTCCTGTACAGGGCACTTATAGCAAGCGTTCAAAACAGAACAGTAGCGGAGTAAGGACACTGGATTTCCACTCGATCAGAAGCCGCAATAGGGATCAAGCGAGAAGGGACCAGTACGAGCTTGGAGATTGGGCCGACGGAGCAGCCATTGGCTATGGTGAGCACAGCTTCAGCAATACGATCGCAGACGCCACCGCCACAGCCATGTTTGTGGGGAGCAATACAGATGTAGCAGGCCCGAGCAGCGGAGACGCCATATTGCCGAGACGCATGCCCGACTCCAACAACTTCAAGGGAATTATTAAAACAACAGAGTTTAGTGTGACGAAGCAGGGCCGAGATGCGGAGGACTCATGAGGTTTACGTTGTGCATTTTAGCGTGGCGTTGGGGATTGCAAGCGTGCCGCAACAACATTGTTGCTTTAGAATTCATGGTCTGGTGTTCTATCAAAGTCACAAAGGAGCGTGGGATATACCATGTCTTTCACACGTACTGGCAAACGCAAGACTGTGATGCTGAGCTATTGATTGAGACTGCAAAGCAGCTGAGTACACAAGGCATATCTTTTGACCAAAGAGCCTAATATCCTTTGTCAATAACAGTACCGTGGTAGCAACACGCGCCGACTAGTACTTGCTCTGACCCAACATCTACTTACTTCAATGATTGCGGTCATTGCGTCACTAGGATTCCGAATAGTCAACCCACCTTACTAACCATTTCTAGATACCTCTCATTATGGGTTTCCGTGTGTTGATTCCGTCACGGGCGCGTTGGTTTGAAACTGGCCAGGATGAGGAATTGTATCTTCAATCCACACTCTAGAAGTATTACTGTAGCAAACCTCCGGCCTGTTCTGTCGACCGCAGCTTCCAAGCCCGGAAGCGGCTTGCGTAAAGAACCCAAAAGTCTCAACTGCATGTGGTATCCTCTAGGCCATAACGTATAGAAGGATTCTCACCATAGCTGATAAAAACGGAATCGGTTGCCAGGCTTTCGCAATGTTGTGGTCGTTCTTGTCCGGTGTCTTGCGCAGCAAATCTTCGAACGTCTCCGCTGCTTGGGCATCTCCCCCATCACCAAGCTCGGAACAGTGAGAATCCGATGTTCTACTACCGGCCAGCTTACTGAAAACATGTGACTAGTGATCAATCAGGAAGAGCGGCACTGGGGGGCTCTTACGAGTTTAGTGGCATGCTTCCAAAATAGTCAAATTACAACTTTTCCACGGCTACAAAATGCTCCAAAACTGCTTCTGCTTGGAAACGATGTACTGCTGACATTGGTGTTCGACCAATCACCAAATCGAGGTCAATTTTTTGAGCTTATTATGTATTTGCCTTGGGTCAATTCTAGTAGTAGCTTGCTGTATACTCTTTGTATCTCATGTATCAAAAGATCAAGCCCGAACCCTAACCTATCATCATTCCTTTCACGCTGATCGTTTTGATTAACGAATAGACAGGGGCTCTGAACGCCAAGGTAGAATACAGTAGGAATTGGAGCAAGCCAGGCAGGCTGACGCCAAAATACTATCTTCGTCTTAGGAACTTTATGCCCGAGAAGCCACTCCCACAGCGGGCCGCGACATGAAGCGAAAGGTGTTTGGTAATCTGGTAAAATCGCTACCCTTCATAAATGAAGCGGATTTCGAGCCATATCTAAAGTCAGCCTGGGGTATATCCACCCGATACGAAGCCCCATGACTTGCAGGATTAGGCCGTCTTACGTCTTTCAAATCTCTTTCCGTGCTTTCCGGGTAGTCAGCGGCACCGGAAATGGGTTTAATGGTCTTACAGAGCCTCTTCACAGCCCCACGCCAAGATCTCTACGCGGGGGCGGCTGCCTGCTAGAGGAGGGACTTTGGTTCGTCGGAGTCAGCAAGATGCCAACAATTTGGATACGAAGTGGATTCTTTCCGACTTCCGCCGTCAGGCATCCTCAGAAGTTTTGAAGAAGTCGAATAAATAGCTGTAGGTAGCTGCGCAAGAGCCCATGGCTTTGCTGCTCATCGTGTGCTTACAATCCTAAAAAATGATTTTCTCACTCTGCTTAGGGTTGGCTTCAGTGGCTGCAGCAGTCGTCATCCCCGGCCCTCCCGGGCCGCACCCGGTCTCCCTGAGGGTGCGATCCTTTGAAGACGCGGCACGATGGGATCCTCACGCCCCCAAAGACCAGCCCGAGAAGCGGCGCATCATGGTATCCGTCCACGTCCCGATCAAGAAGGAAGCCAATTGTTCCGTCGAAACTGTTCCCTACATGCCGCCGACATCGGCAGCTGTTAACGGTCAAACAGCTACAGCAATGTTCGGGCTACCCGATAATGTCTTCTCGGGGATGGAACTCGAGTTTTGCAGTATCGAACCGGCATGTGCTTCAAAGAGGGAAAAGTACCCGCTCGTTCTGTTCTCGCATGGTCGAGCAAGCTCCAGACTTGCACACGGTGTTCTGGCGCGATCTCTTGCCAGTCATGGCTATATCGTCGCCACACTGGACCATACGTACGATGCTTCTGTAGTTGAGTTCCCGGACGGAAGCGTAAGATACGCAGAAAATGCGACCAATAACGATATTGGCTACGTTGAGAGCCTCCTCGAGGTAAGCTCCTTCACTATCTCATCTGAACGTCGAATCCAGAGCCTAAGCACCTTGGATGCCGGTAGAGCCGCCAGAAAGATGTTTCCTTCATCATCGACCAGCTACTAGACACCTTAGTCGCGGGCCCGCTGTTGGCGGGGGCCCAGGCCTCTATCGACTCGGACCGGATCTTCGTCGCAGGGCACTCCTTCGGAGGCGCCACGGTGGCCGCGTCCCTATACGCCGACGACCGCGTCCTTGGCGGGCTGAACTTTGACGGTCTCATGGTTGGGCCCATCGAGACCGAAGGCACCGACAAGCCCTTAGTTTTGGTCAGCACGCCAGCGACGTTTGACTACGTCGTCGGCTGGAACGAAACCTGGTCTAATCTCCGCGGCCCATCACTCATGTTGAGCGTTGAAGGGACTACGCACATGTCGTATTTTGACGCTCCTCAGCTTCCGGCCGTGTTGGCGTTGCCGGCAGAGTATGATGAGCTTGTTAAGCAGGTTTTGGGGACCATCGATGGTGAGGCGCTGGCAAAGATTGAAATTGAGTTGCTGCGCAGGACCATGGATTTTGTGTTGGACGGTAAGCAGGATGCATTATGCAATGTTGAGAGTGTCGGTCCTGGAGTCGGACAGCTGCAGGTCAAGAACTTGTCATGTTTTTGAATGCAAGCATTCAGATATGAGAAGTCCTTTGAACTCGACTCACGCTTCACTCAATCAACAGTCTACAATCCAAATTCATGTTGTTCGCGGCGGTTGTTACTTGTTCTAGGCCAGGGGATGCCGATATAAGACATCGATACTCAGTCCTCCTCAGAGGCCGCATTATCATTATCCCCCTTATGATTAGACGGAGGCCAAGAAAGCCTCATGACATACACTCTTGCATTCAAGCAACCAACCATTTGGTGCATCGACCCGGACGCAAATGAATATCTATCTAGACGCCGGCTCTTGCCAGAAAGATTGCTACACAAACCACTCAGCTCTTTGCTACGGATAGAAAAATCCAAGTACTGTAAAAATTCTTGGAACTCTCAAACCGGCATACCAAAGTAGGTTAGAATGTTCAATCCGCATTGGAATCATGTTTCCCTGATGGAAAACCAACAGATCGCCAATGCGCCACAGTACCTCTCTAGCCACCAAATAACTCTGTGTCCAATTTGAGCGTGGATCCAGTGGAGCATGTCTGAGCGTCTCATATTCTAGGTCACACCAAGCAGGATGTGGGGACGGCGTGGAACTTTCTTCGTTATTAGTCACTATGAGCCATCGTGAATCACGTAAACGTGCCCCATGCACGTAAAGTGCAGCAAGGTCGAGTGTAAGTGTTCAATAACCACGAGCTAAGCAACTTATATATAGGGCACTTGGAACAGTCTATTCAACCATCACGCCATTCTCCCCCGAAAGACGCAATATCTAGCCTACAGGAAGAAAGCTCCCCTATCACACTTACATCGTTCATCATGCCGACTACCTCAAATACCGGTACATCCGGCCCTGTCATCTTATATGACATCGCCATGCGTCCCCCTGTGGAGAAAACCTGCTGCTCACCGAACCCATGGAAAACCCGACTGGCACTCAACTTCAAAGATCTCCCATACTCAACCTCATGGGTGTCTTTGCCCGATGTTGCAAAGGTCCGCAGGAGTCTAAAAGTACCGCCCTGTCGAAAATTTGCCGATGGCACCGACTTCTTTACCCTACCCATCATTAAGGATCCCGCCACTGATTCATTAGTCGGCGACTCCTTCGATATCGCGGTTTACCTACAGAGCCAGTATCCGGATTTGGGCGCGGGTGACCTCTTCCCCCCTCAGACGCTCGACTACATCTTCAAGCACGATCTTGCACTAGCTGTACCGCTATCGGATTGTTGCGAGAACAAATTTCCAGAATACGCCAAGTTCAACATGAACGTCGACGCGGCTTTTAGCGCACATGTACAGCTTGCGGTCAAGTGTTTCCCGTTCGATCCAGCTACTGCTGAGATCAGCAAGGCGGAATTTGCAAGACGCGCAGGTGTTACCTGCTGGGAGGACTTTGCGTTGGATGGTGTGGAGCGAGAAAAGGTGCTGCATTCGTTCTGGAATATGCTGGGAGGCCTGGCTGAGTTGTTCTCAAAGGACACTAGTGGGCCCTTTCTACTTGGAACAAAAACCAGCTATGCGGACTTGATCGTCGGTGGTTGGTTGCGGATGATGCGCGCGACTCTACCAGAGAGTGAATGGGAGGAGGTGAGGAGTTGGCATGGCGGGACTTTTGGAAGGTTACATGATGCATTAGAGATATATGCGGAGGTGAAATAGAATGTATGTTTTTGTCAGACGCGGTTGGGAGCATGCAAGTAGTGTTCGTATTTGTTTTAAAAAGGGTTTCATGGACGGAAACTTTGAGGTTATGAGCTAAACTTTGGCAGTTATGTTATGGAAGATCAGAAGTAGGGAGGCTAAAAGATTGCACCGTGGGAAGACGAACCAAAAGGTCACCTCGTTGTAAAGTTGTAGCTGATGAAATAGACGATTTTCTCCAGAGCCAATTTGGCCCATGTCGTGTATTCGACTGTGTCACCAGGGAAGCAGCTTGCACGGAAACACCCTCCACGAAGACAACGAGGATTGCGAACAATTGAGCTAGCGCCACGACACCTTTAATTATAGTATTGGATGGGTAGAGCGGCTGAGCTCAGCACTTCAACTATCGTTGGCTGACGAATTGTCCTCGAAGCGACAGTTACGAGAGTTTGATAGACTTGTCAGGAATGTATCACGTCCCTTCCACTGTATACAGGCCGAAAGTTGGAATGTAGGCCGAGAGTTGTGATGTAAAATGGCGAGATAGTACTGGAGCACTATGTGCTTGATGCTTCTTACACTCTCTCTGTCACAACTGCACGCCGACAAGCGTTTTCATCCTTGTGCTAATTTATTGCTGTTAAGCCCACTGCGCCTGAATGTGGTTTCTACCACTTAAAGTTCTGCAAGCAATTTCGGAAGAATATACTGATCGTTGTACGCCCACAAGATAGTCGTAAACTGCGCGGACCATGCACCTCCCGTGTAGTAAGTGCTCTTGTGGCCCTGGAGTGCATACTGCTTTGTAATGTGGCCGGCCTTCAGCTCTGAACTAGACACACGAAGGTGCATGGCGCCGTGGTCGGACCAGGCCTTGATATTAAGTTGCTCCGTGCCGAGGCTCGGAATCGTCCCTGCGGCGGCGAGCGATTTGAGAGATTTTTTGACTAACGTTTGGGCTTGGGAGCTGGTGTAATGTGACGGTCCGGTGACGAGTACTCGGAAATTGTCGTCGCCCAAGTAGTCGAAGCGGCCGACAAATGGGGTGCCTGGGAGTGAGAGCCAATTTTTTGGCATGTTGTTGGTAAAAGAGTAGCTTCTAGGCAGCGAGGAGTGAGAGACGATGCCGACATAAACGGTGGACCACTCCCACTTTGAGAATACGGCTGTCTCCTCATGATCGATGTCAATACCATCCAAGTTAGCAATAGTGGGCTCAAAAGAGACAAGGAGCTTCTTCGCGCGGATAAGAGTCTTCTTGTTATCGGTGCCACGAACAAGAATCTCGACACCTTCCTTGGTACGGGAGGTCTGAATAGCGGTGGAAGAGTAGAGGACGTCGTCGGTCAGAATCTCGGCAATGGCGTCGTAGAGGTCTTGGTTCCGTTTGGAGACGGGAACAAAGGAGGAGACGGTTCCTAAAAAGAGCGTGTGATGGGCGCCCCAAAAGCTTGCATCACGTACAACGTCGTCTGATCGGCGAGGTCTCCCATACCTAGGCCTGTGACTTGGAAGATGCGCGGGACAGCCGCGTGGAGGTCGTACTTCTCCACGAAGTGAGAAAATTTGAGAGTCAGGTCCTCTGGAATACCAACACTGGTGTTTGGAAAGTTCTCATAAGAAGGGATGATAATTGACTCGTACTTTTCGCAAAGCTCGAGGTATGCCTTGAGAGCGGCGGTAGTGTCGGCAGAAGCTGGCAGGGAATAGTTCGTAGTCTTGCCCGTGCTGAAGTCGGCATAGGTGGTTGTCAGGGCTTGCCGGGAGGGAGTTGCAACTGGTATGTTGAAGCGAGCGAAGAACTCGCGGGCCCCGGTGTAGTCTGTGTAGGAGTTTACGCCGAAATCGTATTCGTTTCCGGTCTCGGGGTCGGTGAATGTTGCGACATGGCCACCCTGCCTGGCGTGAGTTCACGTCATTTTCATGGTTCCAAGGCATGATAACTTACAAGACGGTTCTGTTTCTCTACGACGAGAACGGTTTTGTTCAGATCCTCGCGGAGTCTGACAGCGGCGTGAGCTCCCGAGCTCCGCCGCCAAGAATTACCACATCTTTCTCAATGACTGTTGTGTCATAGCTGGTCGAGATGGCCGCCGCTGCCGCCAAAGACAGGGCACTGAGCGCAGCGGTAATGCGACCCGACATGACGAAACAAAACTGTCGATAAGCTAATGCCCCTCGATACTCAAGAATTGGCCCTGCTCACGCTGTTCAACTTCCGCACACGGGTAATTAGGGGGGGAAGCAGTAGGAGTGTGACGGGAATCTCAACATTCGACTCTTTGTGGCACTCTGAATACTTAAGTGGAAGTTGGCGTCACGCCACGTTAATGTGGAGTCTTGGGGACGATTACGGCTTGCCATTGCATCGGAAGCATCCAACGATGCGGGAGGTAATCCCGGTTAGTCCAAGCAGATTATTTCCACGTGGGGTATGTACGCCGTGAGCTGCTGGGGTTGCTTCCTGGGCCTGTTCCCACTCGGGGCAGCCTTGATGGAATTTATGCAGGGCGTTAATAGCACACAGGACTTGAAGACGTGGCTTTTCCTACCGTGCTTACTGCGCCGTTGGCTTTGCATGCGTTGCCGGATGCCAATTCACTAGTGCTTACAGCCGCGAACGACGATGTCACGTTGTGCTCCCCGAAGCAGAGAATGAAAGTCCTGTGACGACCTTAGCCAATAAGCCAGTTAGCATCATGCTGTATATACCAAGTCATGGTGTAGAAAGCGAGACACTCGGGCTGCCTCGGAGCAGAGTGGTTAGGAGGGTTGCCGCGCTGGCTCGCCGGGCGGAAAGGCATCGTACAGCGCCCCAGCTGGGGTTTGTGGTTAGGTCTGCTTTGGCAAGCATCTCCACAGAATGACCTCTGCAACATTTTGCCTCCACTGTTAACAGCCAGACCAAATGAAGGGTTCAGTCCAAGGGCTTCCCACCGCCCGGCAAGCGCGGGCCGAGAGTCCCAACTTTTATCCACGGAAAGGTATGGGCCCGGATTCAGTAACAGCGCCCAACTCCGTTGCGGCGGTTATGGGCCGTGGGGTCAGAAGACACATCAAGAGTTGAAGGGTGAAAGTCCTCACTACACACTCGCTTCATGGTGTAATGAGCTAATCAATTGGCTAAATTGTGAGAAGCAGCTCTTTTCGCTACCATACAATATTCTTTCGACAGTTGCACACATCCTGGCCACGCCACATGAGTGATACCTGGTGCGCCGGTGGTGTCTACTGGGATGACGAGAAGCAGCAGAAGAAGTCCTGCTCGCTAGCAACTGAACCTCAATCCATGGTGCAGATTTATAAACACACAGTTACTTTTGAATGAATGCAAACACAATACCTATGCTCTAAGCGAAGGCCATACAATATCAGAGTTGTTCAGTCACCCATCTGAGATTTACCTCGGTAGCACAGTTGAAATGACACTTCGCGTGCGAGAAATTTGAAAATAACGAACACTTGATTATTAATTTATCTTCTGTATATTGCATTGTAGTGTCTCCTGGTGGCATGTCTGTTGTAGCGATATCGCCTATGTACTCGACCTATTAAACAGAAACATTATACTGTAGCGGCTAGCGCCTACAATCCGGCCAGAATCTGGGCGGAAATCTTCTCAGCCAAGACATAGACGGTGCTCTGAGGATGGCCGGGAGGTAACAGCGCAAAGCTGCTAGCGTCTACAACTCTCAGGCCGTCAACACCGATGACCTTGGCATCCTTGTCGACGACAGCCATGGGGTCATCGGTCTTACCCATGCGGCAAGTGCAGCTGGCATGCCAGATGGTCATCACGGTGTTGCGGATGTTTTGAAGGATTTGCGCGTCCGTCTCAACCTTGGGACCGGGGAAGTACTCCTTATTGTCGGCCAGGACGGAACGCATGGCGTTGCTGGCGAACGCCTGACGTAGCCGCTTAAATGTTGCAAGTGCAACTGCAACATCGGTCGGATCGGTGAGCCACTTGGGGTCGATGAGAGGAAGGTCCTTGGTGTCGGCCGACGCAAGAGTGACGGTGCCCCTGGAGAGAGGAGCAACAAGCCCGCCGAGAATAGTGGCGTACTGGTAGCCGTCCTTGGGCTGGGTGAGGAGAAGGTTGGCAAAGTCGCCGACGTAGCCCGGAGCAGTAAGATACTCAATTTCAGGCCAGTCAGCAGGGAACTCGTTGTCGAGAATCGCAGCAGCCTCGGCAGAGATAAGATCACGGGGCGTCTTTTCCCAGCCCAAGAAGTCGCAGACCGGGTTGGTGAGGGGCCCCTGTTTGAGAACGGAGTACGGGATGGCGAACTGAGCAGCAGTGTAAATCAGGTCGTTGGCAAGGCGGGTCAGAGTCTGAACCTTGACGCGCCACGTAGGGCCAAAGAAAACGTGGTCCTCCATGTTCTTGCCAACACCAGGGCGATCCGCAACAATGGGAATCTTGAACTTGTCAAGCTGATCTTTGGGACCGACACCAGAGACCATGAGGATCTGCGGGCTCTGGAAGGCGCCAGCGGACAGGATGACCTCCTTGCGGGCCTTGAGAGTGTAGGTGGTGAGGCCAAGATTGGAGGAGACTACAACGCCCGTCGCCTTCTTGTTGGCGTCGAAAAGGATTTTTTTCGCGAGGGATAGCTGATAGACTTTCAGGTTCCTGCGGCCGATGGCCTCGCTGAGGAACGACGTCTGACTGGATTCACGCTTCTGGGAGTTCGGTTGGATGGTATCGGCGCAGTACTGGGCGCCCATCAGCTCGCCACTGTTAAAATCCTGGGCTGGGGGGATGCCAATCTCGTTGAGAGAGGGCTCGAGATAGGTGCTGAACGGCTGGGCATAGTTGGCGTACGAAACGTCAAGGGGTCCCCCCGCAGGAGAAAACGCGTCGAGGTTGTACTCTGCACTGGCGTTGGGAAAGCGAGAAGAACCGGGCGGGGTAAACTTGACACTCTTCTTGAAGTAAGGTAGGAGGGCATCCCAGGTGTAGCTATCGTCACCCACGGCGTCCGCCCACTTCTGGTAGGACTGCTTGGTACCGCGCTGGTATATCATGAAGTTACGAGCAGAGCTAAAGGGTTTCGTTAGAGAATTTAGGGTATTGCATGATATCCATGAACTTACCTTCCACCGAGACACTTGCCACGAGCGTAGTGAATGCGGCGATTGTTCGCTCCCGCTTGGCTTTGGGTGACAAAATTCCAGTCAACGAGCGGGTTGGTGTCAAGCGGGCTGGATCCCGCGAAGAGAGTGTCGCCAGCAGGCGTGTTACCGATAATCGGATTTGTTATTTGATAGAATGTGCCGGCTTCGATGACAGCAACGGTGACATCGCCCTTGGCGCTTAGTCTGTTGGCCATCACGAGACCAGCAGTACCACCACCGACAATGACATAGTCGAACGTGGCGTCTTTCCCAAGATCACCAGCACTACTGCCGAGCTGGCGCTTGTGCTCGGCATGCTGGCGGGCTTCACCCTCAGCAGGGGCGGCTTTGGCCAAGCCCAAGACGGCGACGAGCGTTGTGAGGGCGTGCGGAAAACGCATCGTGAAGAGAATGCGTCCTTGGTAGTGTATGCAAATGGGTGTAGAATGCTGACACTGAGGATGAAAAAGAGTCTGTTCGATGTTCGAAGGATCAACAAGGTACTTATAAGGCGCCGTCGCGCCTGGCTTGCACGGCAACCCGTGGGTCTCGCCTGGATTAGAATATCTCGATTCCATTTCCCAACGTCTAGTCATGCTTCGAGCTAGATTGAGGACGGGCCGGTTAAAATCGTAGGCACAATGTCTCTTTTTGGCATCCTGGACGTGGTCTATTGCGTTCTGGGTAAGATTGTTAGCATTAGCGTGTGAACAGACCTTACTGGTTCAGGCTCCAGGAACGACGCCAACCCCAACTGCCTCTACCGCCTTCAGGCTGGCTAACCTGGTCCGACAATGGCTTGTGGCTTAGGCCGCCTGGAAAACATTGAAGAATGATCGAAAGAGCGGATCATCAGGCACAAAAAACGTGGCATGAGCGGATCTGTGGGGGAGGATAATGTCCCTAAGCGCCAAATTGACTTTTGACTCGCCTTTTAGGGTAGAGAGGAAGTCGAAGTTTAAAGGCCCCCAACACTTGATCGTCTCAACCTGGACGGCCAGACTAAGGGAAAGTAGATCAACAACCGACTTCAGGACGACCTGTATGCTTGATATGGGAACGCGGCGCTTGTTTGCCGAAGCGTAGTGCCTAGCCCAAGCCAGCTGACAAATACCTATGATGTCGTAGATCCATTAAAAGTCTAGGTCGTCGCGCTCTTTGTGATCAGCACAAACAACAGATGTGAATGTCTAAAAATCTACCGGAATGATAAGACTCAGCCGACGACCTTTAAGCATTCAATTTTTCCGTCCTGTGTCTTTCTACGCTATGACGTCGCAGATACCCGTCGCTATTTTGTGCTTACCTTACCGCGTTAGTAACAAAACTAAGGTTAAACAAGTTCTCGCTTTGTTTGAGCAACCTGACTTTGCTTCGTCCCGGCTGTTCCGCTATTGTTATGGTTAGAACGGTGGGGAAAAAGGACAGAAACACTGTCAACGAGGACAGGGAGATTGAAGAAATAGAGGCCTTGGGTACGAAATGAAAGTAGATATGAGGATGTAGCAGATGTCTGTAACAATTCCGTGGCAATCGCCTCACGCAATGTACCGCCGTATTAACTACCAATTACTATTTAGCACAATAAGTACACTGGATAAGAGCGGTATCGCAAGCTTTTCGAGCAAGAAGCCTGGGGGTCCTCCTACCTGTCAGCAACGTTGGCGAATAGGGTTTGGTGCCCAATTTGTATGCTAGCGAAGTTTTTTTGGGCAGAATCCGTCTGGTTGCAGTATTGAAATCACAAAAATACTGGCTGATACGCTTAAAAAATGTCATATTTTGTTCCTAGCGAGTGGCTGTTTATCCGAATTGTCTTAACCAAGCTTGAGAGAGATTCTGGGACGTTTGTTCAGTTGCTTCCGACATCGGTGAAACGTGTCAGCAAAGCTGTCATTGAAATCTCCAACTTGAAGCGGAGAGTACCTCATCTCGCTCTCCATTGTCGCATACCCGGATCAAAGATTGATAACACTCAGGTCCTCGAACGACATAGGTCCAATATTTCTGTCCAATCCAGGCTAAGGAAACCTCAAGAAAGCCAAAGTTGGCCGCAGATCTTCTCGGACAAGACTATCAACAATCAGCATGATAAAGCCCCAAATCCAGATCCGTGCCTGAAGTATTCTCTGATTGCTGGCCTCATGTCTAAGAGCACACAGCTCTATGCTTCCAGCATCCAACCAAGCCAGTGTTGCTTGGAATTGGTTCACGTCAATGCATGTACATGAGATGACGGCAATAGAAAAAGGATTCAAAGTAGGGAAACAGTTCATAGTTACTTGTCTAGAGTTGACTGACTTGAAGTCCTAACCATCACGCTGAAGCCCCCAATTAGGCAATTACCGTATCGGGTCGTCAAGAGTTATTGTCTTTCCATCATTCAGTAAGGAAATACCGCAAAGCTGCTTAGTCAGTTTTTAACTTGCCCCGAACTCACAGGGATGCGGCTCGCTAACTACTGACATCCGAATAGCTGGTTCGTCCCATCAGCCCCTTAATCAAAATACCTAGGGGCCTTCACATTAACTTGACACACTAGTAAAGAGCAACACATTGCGCAATTGACCAGGGTTCTCAAATCTCTCAACACCGGGGATGGCATGACGTCACTGGCTATAGGCGAATTGCCTCGCTTTACTTTATTGAGACCATTGTGAGCAAGTTACTGGTGGATTATTCAGTCTTGATGGGTCATCCACGCTACAACCGCCCTTTTCTGATTGCTGGGTGAATCGGGCGGCCCGCGTCTATCACACCGGTCCCCGGAATGCTTCTGAGGAGCGTTCTTGGGATTAAACTTTCCCTATAGAGAGGTCTGCAATTTATTCGAGAAGCTCTCCCCCCCAGCAGTGCAATGGCGAGTATAGACCACTGTCACTTGTTGGCGCATCGATTCCCGTTTGTTAATCAATCCCGGACATGTAGCCCGAGCCGATGGAGAGCTCCTGTGGATGTAAATAGTTGACGGTCCCTCATTTTGAACAAAGGCCTTTTCCCGTCACCCGCTGTTTCTGCTCAGTCTCTCTCTTTTCTCACACTTTCGCTTTCCTCAACATTCATTCTTTTGAAATCGACATTCACTTCAACTGGCCGGCCCAAATACGATTCCACATTCCTTTTAGTTTTGAGTGACCTGGCCCGACATTTCAACCAGCTTGCGACCATGAGGAGCACCGGCTTTCTCTTGGCGGCTGCCGCGTCCGTCCGCGCCGCATGCACGTGGAAGAATGTCCATACCGGAGGCGGCGGTGGCTTCGTTCCGTCCATCGTCTTCCACCCGACCGAGAAGGGCGTCGCATACGCCCGCACTGATATTGGCGGACTCTACCGCCTCAACTCCGACGATTCCTGGACGCCCGTGACTGATGCCAATGGCTTTGCCCACGATGCCGACTGGAACAGATGGGGAATCGATGCCCTAGCCCTCGATCCCGCCGACGCATCAAAAGTGTACATCGCTGCGGGAATGTACACAAACGACTGGTATTTTCTGCTGCAGATTCAGGTTCTCTTCGCCCAGCTGACCATGACAGGGACCCGAAGAATGGCACGATTGCACGCAGCTCCGACAAGGGCGAGTCTTGGGAGGTCACCACCCTTCCCTTCAAGGTCGGCGGCAACATGCCTGGTCGCGGAACCGGTGAGCGCCTCGCCGTCGACCCCAAAAACCCGGAGGTTATCTATTTTGGCGCCCGCAGCGGCAACGGTTTGTGGAAGAGTACGGACGGTGGTAAGCAATATCCAAGGTTGACGTGTACGCTCCCGAACCCGACTTTGACTCTTGTAGGCGCCACTTTCGCCAAGGTTGCTTCTTTCGAGGCCGTTGGTACTTTCCGCCCAGGTCCCGAGGGTGATACCTATAACGGCGACCTCCAGGTAAGTTGGTGGAGACATTGCGTAGCTCGGGGGAGGCGTTGACCGAAAACCCCAGGGCTTGACTTTCGTCACGTTCGACGAGACATCCGAACTCCTCAACGGCGCCACTTCGAGAATCTTCGTAGGAACCGCCGACAATACAACCGCATCTGTCTATGTCAGCACCGATGCCGGTGCGATTGGGGCCCTGTCGCCGACCAGCCCACCAAGTTTTTCCCTCACAAGGCCAGACTGCAGCCCGCAGAGAAGGTCATATACTTTAGCTACTCCGATGGAACTGGTCCCTACGACGGCACCTTCGGCGGCGTTTACAAGTACGACCTTACCTCTGGCAAGTGGACCGACATTACCCCTACTTCTGGTAGCGACCTTTACTACGGCTTCGGTGGGCTAAGCGTCGACATGCAAAAGCCTGGAACTCTCGTCGTTGCTACCCTCAACAGCTGGTACCCCGATGCCATCCTCTTCCGGTCCACCGACTCGGGTGCCACCTGGAAGAGAATCTGGAGCTACGGTGCCGACGGCAAAGTCGCGCCTCAATACACCATCAGCGCCCCCAACGTGAGTGACTTCACTGATGGTTCTTGTTCATGATACAAAGACTCACAACACGTAGGCTCCTTGGATCGAGACAAACTTCCTCGACATCGACACCAAGAAGCTCGGCTGGATGATCGAGTCGCTCGAGATCGACCCCACGAACAGCGACAAGTGGTTCTACGGCACCGGTCTAACCCTGTACGGCGGCAACGACCTGACCAACTGGGACAAGAACAAGACCATCACCATTGAGAGTCTCGCTTCCGGCATTGAGGAAATGGCCATCTCCAGCCTGGCCAGTGCCCCCGGCGGCTCCGAGCTCCTGATGGCGACCCTCGACAACAACGGCTTTACCTACGACTCCGTCGCTGATCTCGAGAAGGCTCCCCAAACCGCCTGGACAAACCCCTGGTGGGCCAGCAGTGTCTCGGTCGATTTTGCCGGCAATGATGTCGCCAAGATTGTTCGAGTCGGCAAGGCCACAGACTCTCCCCAGCTCGCCCTCAGCAAGGACGGAGGCGCGACTTGGGCTGTTTTGAACTCGACGGGAACGACGGCCACCGATGGTACCGTCGCGTATTCCGCCGACGGAGACGTCATTCTCTGGTCCACCCTCAGCGCCGGTGTTCAGGTCAGCCGCAACGAGGGCAAGCTCGAGAACGTCACCCTCCCCGCAAGCAGTGTTATAGCCAGCGACAAGAAGAACAACACCGTCTTCTACGCCGGTTCCAAGGCGACATTCTACGTGTCCACCGACGGCGCCGTCACTTTTGCCGAGTCTCCTCTTGCGAACGTCACAGAGATCCGTCATATTGCCGCGCACCCCACTAGTGCCGGTGAAATCTTCGTCTCGACCGACACCGGCATCTTCCACAGCACCGACTTTGGAAAGACCTTCAGCCCCGTCTCGAGCCCAATCAACGCCCACGCCGTCTCAGTCGGAAAGGGCGACGGCAACAGCTGGAACTTGTACGTCTTCGGCGAGGGCGCTGAAGGCAAAAAGCTCTACGGGAGCGCTGATCTCGGTGCCACCTGGGTCGACATCCAAGGTGAGCAGAGCTTTGGTGCTCTTGACGGAGCTGCGCTTGTCGGCTCTGCCAACGAGGCAAACGTTGTCTATGTTGGAACCAACGGTCGTGGCGTCATGTATAGCTCGTGCCCTATCTCCAATTCTACCGCTGCTCCTGCTGCTGCTCACACTAGAAGGCACATGCGCGGCAGACCCATGAGATTGGGAAGATCTCCTCACAAACACTGAAAGGAGGGTCATGTTCTAGAGCCACTTCGCTTCTTACGTAGCCATAGTTCGGAAAGCATCATCCGCACATAAAATGATATTTTATACATTATTGTTCCACTTATGACACTTTGCACGTGATGTCTTCTTCGAATGCCTGGACAGGAGTGTCCTCTTACCATTCGTGGTCATCTCATGATCTATGATGTAACTATGTCTGTCGTCGATATTACGCCTGGAATAACACTTGGGAGGTTACGATTGGGGAATAAAACGTATAGAGATATAGCTTAGCAACGCCCATTCGTGTCATTTAGGAGTAGTTCTCTGTTGATTAATTGGCAGGTAATTGAGGTTTGACATCAACACAACTACCAAAATCCTGCGAAGACAAAACTCGAATATTGATACCCCTACTGAGACCTCTATGGTATGTGATACTCCAAGCTCCAGCGACTGAATCTTCGGAAGCACAGTAGAACATTTTGAAACAAATTTACAGGCGGTACGCTCTCCTTTGTGAAATGCGATATCAAGGCGGAAGACCTGAGTCCCTGCTAAAGCTCCGGCATGCTTTGAAGTGGTTTGATCATAAACACTTCGCCCAAAGCTCGTCTGAGACCCAGTCAAGAGTTTCGAACGAAACGGCTACAGTCTGAACGCCGCGAACTACGGAAGGGTTGGCCCAATGGGTTTGCTGCTTGTTTCTAATGAAAAGCTAAGCACGAGCTTGGGTACCAATCCGCTAACTCCAGCGATGGATTAGTTCATCGCAACACCAGATAGATACAGTTGAGGGAATTACCCTTCCCAGTTACGGCCATGAATAATGTAGCGTATTAGGGGCCAAAAAGGAGGGGCTACAAACAAGAAGTCAGAGACTAGTCCTCATGAGAGTGAGCAAGAAGACGAAGTTTATTCGTCTTGTAAGTGCATACGTCCTAGTTGGGCTTGCCAGTATACCGAAGCGGAAAAGAAAGTCAGTCCAATGGCCATTCAGGCATTGATTGATATTGCTTTATTCTCAATTTCATCCGCTACTGGTCACTCTATATAGTAAGTTGCCCATGTAAGTGGAGGCAATGTGCAAGTGAAAGTATGCCTAACAGTTGATACTAGGAGCATTTCTGGACTTCCGCTGTACCAATGTATAGAGCTCAGTTGTCACCGTAGCGGGAAGAAAATCAACATACAGACAACCCCCTTGGGTTCGGAATTGCGCAAATGAGCGTTTTGGTGCGCATAACAGACTGACTGCGCCTCATCCGTCATGCTTGGACTTCCTCTGAATCTTCCAATCTAGGAGGTTGATACCGAGGCCAGTAACGACATAGCAAAACGCAAAGTTCGAGAACTGACAAGTTTAAGTTTGCATTGGACATAGACGACTCATCAATCATAGAACTATCAACTATGGGTTCAAAGTGTGAAACGAGGGTAGCCGAGCGATCCTACAACAACAGTCTCCCACGTGCTGCATCGATTCCGTATCCGATGTCTTTTGGCGCGTATCTACGCATCGTTCTATTCCAAAGCCGTAAACGATCATCTCGATAACAAAAGTTACGAAGCCAAAACGCAGCCATTCAAACAGGAGCTGGAAGACTGGGTGGCTGTGACGCCACCAGAACGGCGTGCGGTTGGTGGCTTTCGCAAGCTCAGAAGGTGACAAGCTCACCTACAACGAAACAATTCTCTTGCTTCACCGCGGAGAACTGACCAGCGAGGAGAACATGCAGGAAGATATTTTGCTAGAATGTTTTCAAGTTGCCGGTAGCATGTGCCAGCAATGCAAGCGACTTTATGTTGGGAAAACGATCAATTACACATAGTCCACCCTTTATGTTCTTTTCATGGTAGGATTGACGTACCTGCACCGTCTCTGGACCTCGGCTGCCGTCAGACAGGCGGTGAGGAGTTGACAGGATAAGAAATACATTTGCCACCTGCACGATGCTCTTGGCGATTATGGCAGAACGGTGAGAGGGCGCGGCACTATACCGGAACTTATTTGAAGCGCTGTTCTCCAGAACAATGGCCATGATGACTGAGAGAAACTATCATGAGGCTCCAAAGAAACTGTCGATCCCCTCGGTCTCAGGCAATGCCAACATGGAGGATCTAACACACTGGGCAGTTCAATTTGCTGATACCGGCATGCCCGATGCATACGGTAGTCTTTTGAGTGATATTTTTGGTGACTTCAGCACAGAGGAGGAAGAACAGGAGTTCTACGATCATCTGTGGAATCTCTGAGCAACCAACCTTAAGAATTTGGCCATCAATCAATGCAAAGTTTTGGGTAGAATGAAAAGCAAAAATGCTCCCAGACTTGGACAGTCTTTCGGCCGCCACAGAAAGCGAGAACAAGACTCTTGGAACATGCGTGAGCTGACCTGCTACTAGACGAGTTTACAGGAAAACACAATGCATGTCAGCATTTGCGTTATTAATTAATCCTGCGTGGCATTCGGCGTTCTTGTCATAAATGGTGTGTCCCCCGCCATGTCTCTTCTCCTCCTAATAGGGTATAGTAAGACGCCAAAGCCCATGTCCGCCAGGAACGCACAAAAGTGGAAGTTCAAGCATCGAAGATCCATATCCGCATAGCCTAAATCATTTACCTCAATTTGATTCGTCTCGGTTTCAAGGATCTTGCTTTTGTGCTTCCGTAGTATTGCTATTGTTCTTTTAATGTTGGATGAACCACTCCTCGCCCCACTTCGCTGGTATCTTGACTACAGCCTATCTCATGTGCCTTCGGACTGGGAATGCGTCTGACTGCAGTCCCTTTCGTTTTGCAGACTACCAGCACAGCCGGCCATTGCTCACCCGCGAAGCCGGTCGCCTGCATGCGCGAGTTGCTAGCTAGCTTGGCGCCTGGGCAGACATTTTACATAAAAAAGAGGGTTTCTCGCGCACGAAAATCTGCTTGGAGCGGAAAGTCTGGATCCAGTTGCAGGATAATATCTGACCATTGCCTAGCATGATGATCTCGAAAGAGAAATCAATTTTAGCTGTCGGGCTTTTGCTGGCCAAAGTCTGCCATGGAGAAACAATGCCGAATCCCGTCAACGGTCACAGCTCGCCTACCGACACTTGCCAATACTTCAGCAGACTTTATCCGGATATAACCTACTTTCCAGATACATCGCTTTATAAAGCTAATTAACGAAGGTCGAGTACTGATGCTGTTTTTTGAGGTGAAGGCTTAGAAA
>JAIMZG010000389.1:0-37462 GCA_020466075.1 Colletotrichum coccodes
TGAAAGAGGTTTGGTCCCTCCGTGATTCCGAACCTACGGGCGGATCAAGTTTGAGAAAAAGAACTTGGAGGCAAATGATAGTTTTAAAACCTTTCGCTTCTATTTCTTCTACGAGGTCAGAATCAGGGCGATCTCGAATCTTGAGTGTACTGCAATGTAAGGTAAAGCTCTCTGTGAGACAACTTGCAACGTCATCAGCTGGTTACTAGCGCCGATGGTTTAGTGGTAAAATTCTCCGTTGCCATCAAGCAGCGTCGGGGAGCCGGGGGTTCGATTCCCCCTCGGCGCACTTACGTTTCCTTTTGCTCAACAGAACTGTTTTATTGATGGAGGGATCTCTTGACTTTGACCAGGGCATTTTGCAACTCGTGCGTACTCTCGAGAAATCCTCCTGTTTTTGGGAAGTGGGCTACAGTCTCGCTACCGAGTCCTCTGCCAAGAGATGCTTCTGAACTTTGCCCGATCCGGTACGTGGAAAATCATGAACAAAAACAATCTCTCGCGGCACCTTGTACTGAGCAACCAGTGATTGACAATGTCCGACCAAGTCTTCATGTGTAAGCCGAGCATCAGGTGCTGCAATCACGTAGGCGCGCCCTGCTTCGCCCCAGAGCTGATCCGGAACACCGACAACCGCAACATCGGCTACACCAGGGTGCTCAGCCAGCGCGGCCTCAACTTCGGCAGGATACACGTTTTCTCCTCCCGAAATGAACATGTTTTTGCGCCTATCAATTAGGAAGATGTAGCCATCTTTGTCAATTCGACCGATGTCGCCCGTTCGGAACCAGCCGTTTTCCGTGAAAGCGACCATGTTGTCGTCTACTCGGTTCCAATAACCTGGAGTGACGCTCGGACCCGAAACTAGGATCTCTCCTGGAGCACCAGCAGCAACATCCTGGTCCCGCTCGTCTACAATACGGACCGCCGTCAACGGACCCGGTAGACCCACGGAGCCGGCTTTGACGCCGATGAGCTCTGGCGACAACGGCATGCCTGAAGCCGTTCCCATTTCGGTCGAGCCGTAACCGTCAACCATTCGCACACCGCGCGCCAACCACCACTTGATCCGAGCTGGAGGGTTGGGGGCTCCGCCTGTGAACAGCGCCTTCAGAGTTGACCATGCCGATGGGTTGAAATTGGGTGCGCGAGCGAGGGCCTCGGCCATCTGGGGTACACAGAAATAGTGCGTGACACGCAGCCCTGCATCACTCAGCCGAGCGTTGGTTACCTCGGGGTTGAACTTCGGAGACACGACAAACGTGCCGCCTCGCATCAGCGGCGGCCAAATCTGAGCAATCAGGCCCATGAGATGGAACATGGGTCCATCGCAGAGGAAGACGCTTCCGGTGTCGACTTCTGTCAGAATGCTGAAGTTGAAGGTCGTCGCTAGGATAGACTGGGCAGTCAACATGACACCCTTCGGCGCCCCAGACGTTCCTGACGTGTAGAGAATGACGCTCGTCTCGTTCGAAAACCTTGCATCCAAGCGAGGCCCAGGCTCTGCAGCGTCCACAGCTGCAGCAAATATTGAGAAGCTAATGTGGCGGCAGCCAAGAGGCAGCTCCGGTGGATCGAGGTCCGTGAAGAGAATAGCCGGAGTGCAGTCGACCAACAGATTCCTTAGTTCGGGCCGGGCCAGGCGCCAGTTCAGCGGAACGTGGACCGCTCCCAGCCTCATCAGGGCTTGCTGCAGAATGATCTGATGGACGCTGTTGACCGAGATGGTCGCCACTCTGTCACCGGCCTGGACCCCTTGTCCGCACAAGACAGATATTGCGCGTTGAATGTCGGAGTTGAGTTCCAAATACGTCCATCTGCGGTTGGTCGCGAGGTCGATGCAGGCGAGGCCGGTCGGCCGTAAACGTGCATGAAGTTGCACTGGGTCCGGAGCGAAAAAGTCCATGAGTCCGCGTTCGGCGTGTCAGAGGATGTAGCTGTGAGGGAGAGGATGGAGAACGATGAGAGTTGTAGTGCGATCTAGGGTCCTTATCATAGAACCACCGTCTCGGTATGTTTGTGTCGGATTGTCGGTAGCGGGGTGCGATCGGAAGGGAGTAGCCGTTGTCGATCGTCAGTTTCCCAACAACCCGAGTCCTCGCTGAAGACGTTGTCGGAAGCTCGGATGCGGGATCAAGACAAATGTGTGTTGGGTCTGAAGGGTTGCATTTTGAAAAAGAAGGAACCCGGACAGCCTCGAGACTCTTGTTGCTGTTTATAAACCATTCATCCGTTGGATGAAGTTGTCATTTGCATGCACTGGCGAAATTCGGGCTTTTTCCATTATCGAGTTGCCTGCCTCTGATTTCCAAAGACGTCCATGTGCAGAAACCCACTCATCCGTATCGCTTGCAGCCCTCTCGGATTGCGGGTTCGGGGAGTCGGACTGGAGGTCGCCAATATGCAGGTCATGTTGGGTGTGTGGGGGTGACAGCCACCTGGGTGCTGCGCCGCGAGGCCCTAGATCCTGCGCATCCTGCAAAAGAAGCAGTCATCCTTCCGGGTTTGGGTCATGCTTGGTAGGGTCACAATTCGTCACTGGTGTTGAGTTGACGAATTTTGACATCCAGCCCACCAACAAGAACACGCAAATTGTGGTCTCGGCGACCAGTGAGGCAGCCTTCCCAGCTCAGTTAGAGTGTAAAACTGGAAATCGCCGGAATTCCACACGCATGCCAACCCCGTCTGACCTAAGAAAGGACAAAGCCGCCGGACTTCGACCTCAAAGTGGTCAGAACCATTGGCTGACCTTTCAGTTCTGCTGCGCCGTACGCCAGCCGAGTCCTCTTCTCGACTGGGTGCCTAGACTTACATGCAAACCTCAGAGGTTATTTTACGTACGAATTGGGAGAGCTGATCGTGAATGGCCCAGACTAGGATCCAGTTGGGTCAGGATGCGACGGCCTAGGCGCCAGCTGCGGCATGTCCAAATCGACGCGATTGGAACGATGAGGAATCTTGGGTCTCCCGACTTGTACTCACAGGCGGTCATGTTTCTGATTCCGATGTGGGTTTCCTTCAAGACGACATCTTGCAGTCCTTAACATAAGTTCAGCCCGCCCCGTAAGCCCGATCTTCCTTCTCCGCGATGGAAATCGGCCTAGATCGCTGGGCAGCAAGCATAACGAACCAGAGAAGCCGAAAAAACTCCAAAGACGTTCCGTTGTCAGTCGTCATGGACAACGAGACTACCACCACCACCAATGATGCCTGTAACGGCGAACCCCATGATTCGGGTATCTATGAGCCTATTGCCATAATCGGCATGGGCATGCGGCTTCCTGGACGCGTCCACAATGCTGCCGATTACTGGGACCTTCTGGTCAACGGCAAGAGCGGTCGTTGCCGAGTTCCAAAGAGCCGCTACAACGTCGACAGCTGGTATGGCTCCGGTAGAGTTTCACACGTCCCTAGCGAGTTTGGTTATTTCCTCGAAGAGTTGAACCTGGCACACATGGACCCTAGCTTTTGGTCCTTAACGAAGCAAGAGGCTGAACTTATGGATCCGCGACAACGCTTGTTCCTCGAAGTTGCCTACGAAGCACTTGAGAACTCCGGTTCACAACTGTGGAGAGGCAACGATGTGGGGGTTTATGTCGGCACCATGGGCGAGGACTGGACCCAGCTTGAATTCCGCGACGAGCAGAACCTTAACCCAGTTCGCCCCGACGTATACGGGGACTACATCATTGCCAACAGGACATCGTACGAACTTGATCTAACAGGCCCGAGGTGAGTTGGACCTCCGATCTTTCCAATCTTAGCCTAACTGAATGTTAGCATCGTCGTGCGGACTGCATGCTCGGCATCTCTGGTTGCCCTGCACCAGGCGTGTCGAGACCTGCACAACGGCGACTGCTCATCTGCGTTGGTAGGAGGCGTTAACCTCATCCTCACCCCTAAAGACACTGCCGTCATGCACCAGAACGGAGTCCTATCACCTTCGGGGTCATGCAAAAGTTTTGACGCGGATGCTGACGGTTTCGCACGGGGTGAGGGGGTATCTGCCATCTACATCAAGAAACTGTCTGATGCAGTGCGGGATGGTGACCCTATACGCGCTGTGATCCGCTCCACCTGCATTGCTGGCAATGGCAGAACCCCTGGGTTGACAACACCAAACCCTCAGATCCACGAAAGACTGATGAGAAGAGGACACAAATTGGCCGGCATTACAGACTTGTCGAAAACCGCAATGGTAGAGTGTCACGGCACTGGTACCCCTGTAAGTGGAATCATAGCGATTCTGTGAGTGAGGTGCGCTAACAGGATCTCCCTACTTTTAGGTCGGAGATCCCCTGGAAGTGAGTGCCGTTGCCAACATCTGGGGTGAGCATGGCATCTATATCGGATCGGTACGTGTAACAGTAAATGATATGCGTCGTTCAACTGTTACTTACACACGCAACTCAGGTGAAACCGAACATTGGGCACGGGGAGGGAGCTTCGGGACTATCAAGTGTCATCAAAATGGTTCTGGCATTAGAAAACTCAACCATCCCACCCAACATCAACTTCAAAACACCCAACCCAAGAAGTAAGTCTTTAACAGAACCATATTTTTCTCGTCTTCACTGATTAATGTTACCAACTCTAGTTCCGTGGGAAACCGCGAAGCTCAAGGTTCCGACAGAGGCTCTGCCTTGGCCAACCGACAGACATGAAAGAGTATCGGTTAATAGCTTTGGGATTGGCGGCTCCAATGCCCATGTGAGTATCTAAAACGCATGCTGCCGCGCATGTCTGATGCGATTCCAGGTCCTGCTTGAATCTACTGCCAGTTTTGGCCTGCCCTCGGTCAGACCCACAGACGGCTCTAAACCCGAGGTCCTTAACCATCGCCTGCTGGCGTTCTCTGCCAAGCATCCCAAATCTGTTCAAGCTTTGAGCCAAGAAATTGAGTGCTACTTGAGCCGATTACCTGAGCGCTTGAGTAATACCGCATATTCCCTAGCCTCTCGCCGACAGATTCACACGCACCGCGCGTTCTGCGTGACGGATGGCAACGGCGCGTTGCAGATTTCCTCCATTGCGAAGCCCAAATGTCCAGCTCCCGACCTGGTCTGGGTTTTCACCGGACAAGGAGCGCAGTGGGCACAGATGGGAAAAGAACTCCTGAAGCAAGAGTCTTTGTTTCGGGAACGAATTGACTCTTTGGACGGTTTTATCGCTGGGCTTCCCGACCCCCCGCCATGGACATTGAAAGGTACGCCTCAGACTCAGCGTGGTAATATGCCTGACTAAACGTCATGCAGACTTGCTCTTGGCCTCAAAGGAAGATAGCCGTCTCTCGGAAGCGGAGTTCTCTCAACCATGCCTCGTCGCTATACAGGTCGCTCTAGTCGACTTGATTCGCTCATGGAACGTTACGCCAAGCGCGGTAGTTGGTCATTCTTCTGGAGAGACAGCTGCCGCGTACGCCAGCGGCGCTATCACGGCCGAGGAGGCTATTCTCATTGCATATCATCGCGGTCAGATTACCAGGCTCATCAAAGCTGCTCACAACGGCGGCATGGCTGCCGTTGGGCTAGGCCGGAAACAAGTTGGGCGCTTTCTTCGACCGGGAGTCATGATTGGATGCGAGAACTCGCCATCCAACGTGACTCTCTCTGGCGAGAGAGACGTTCTCCAGGAGATCTTACATGAAATCAAGTCCAAAAATCCGGAAGTCCTCGCTCGAAGCCTGCACGTCGAGTGTGGCTATCACTCTCGTAAGACTACCTCTTCACTGTTCCCCCTACCCGAACTCGAATGCTCAACTAATTGTGATACGCAGAGCATATGAAGACTGCGGCCGATGATTTCAAGTCGCGCTTAGAAGGGCTACTGCAGAACAAGAACCCACAAGTTCCGGTCTACTCCTCAGTGACTGGAGAAAAGAACACAGACATGTCCCACTTATACTGGGTCAAGAACGTCGTGTCACCAGTTCTATTCAACACGGCAATCCAAGCAGTCTTGGAGGATTTCAAGTCACCAGCCTTCGTCGAGATTGGCCCCCATTCCGCTCTCGCAGGCCCAATACGCCAGATCCTACAGCTCAAGAACAGGACGGCCCAGTACATTCCGACGTTGGTGCGGAACCAGGATGCAGTCGCTGCCGTCCTCAAGACAGCTGGCGAGCTCTGGTTAGCCGGCGCCGATATTGACATCGCGTCAGTCAACCCGCCCGGCAAGTTTCTGACAGATCTTCCAACATACCCTTGGCATTACGACGAGGAGTATTGGGTCGAGAGCAGACTGTCCTCCAGGTGGCGCTTCAGAAAGTTTGCTTATCACGAGCTGCTCGGTTCTCGAGTCGAAGAGATTACGGACGCCTGCCCCGCATGGAGATGCAACCTGCGAGTTGAAGACGTCCCGTGGCTTCGGGATCACGCTATTAAAGACGAGACTGTATTTCCTGCCTCAGGATTCATCTGCATGGTGGGAGAGGCCTTGAGACAACTCAAAGGGTCAAACGAATTCACCCTGAGCCAGGTCTCACTCGAGTCTGTTTTGGCACTCAACGATCAGCCGGTTGAACTTGTCACTGTTCTTCACCCGGCTAGGTCGAGGTCTTCGGTTCAACCAGACTGGTACGACTTTTCGGTGTCCTCACTCGGCGAAGGAAGCGAGGTGTGGATCAAGCATGTTTCCGGCCAGTGTAGAGCGGGCTCGGACCAAAACCACCTCTCACCCAATATGGCTCATCTTCCTCGTCAAGTCTCAGCAACTCCATTCTACAACACCTGGAAGAGATTCGGTTTGAACTATGGTGCCGCCTTCCGCGGTCTTGCCAGTATCAGTTCTCATGTCACCGAAGCGAAAGCCACTGCAATGCTAGATGATAGGCTTTCGGCTCATACCAATTCGGTATATTCCGTCCATCCAGCAGTTCTGGACACGAGCATGCATGTTGCCATGATTGCTGAATGCCGAGGTCTCGAGAAGAACTTTCTCAGGTTGGCAGTACCGACTTATATCCATGAGTTGTACGTCGGAAAGCCTACTGGGCCGGTTCAAGTCGTCGCCAGCGCTGAGACACAAGACCAGGTTGCGAGTGCATGCAGAATCGTCGGGGTATCTGAGGGGCAAGTTGTCATTCACATCTCTGGGTTGCAAGTCGGCGCTCTCGACAACGAATCTGACGAGCAGGAGGAAGATCCACACGCTGGAGTTGTCCTGGAATGGAAGCCAGACGTTGACTTCATCAACCCCTCGCAACTGTTGCGTTGCCGCCGTGCGAATGCGAGCTCTCATGTGCTGGATGAGTTTGTACTGGCTTGCATCGTTGATTTAAGGGCTCAATTACAGTTCCTTCCCGCCACTCAGCCTCATCTCGTCAAGTTCAAGAGCTGGCTCGATGCGTCGTACAGGGAGGCTATGACCGGACAATACCCCGAAGTTCTCAACTCATTCGAGATCGCGACAATGAGCCACAAGAAAAGGCATCAACTCATGTTTAAACTCCTCGAAGCTTGTAGAGGAACTCCCTTTTCAGAGATTTCTCACGCTGTCTATCGCGTTCAGAACTTTGGCGCGGGTTGCTTCTCAGGCTCACCACATGCAGTGAAGACACTGGTTCAACCGAGCCATTTCGTTGGCTCTCTCAAGTTCATCAATGATGTAGACATTTTCGACTTTCTTCGCCTAGTGGGGCACAAGAAGCCGAACATGAGCGTTCTGCACGTTGATCCAGCACCGGAGATCGGCGACGTATCATTAGCTCTTTTCTCCTCGGAAGACAGCAAGAGGTCGTATGGCACTTACACTTACACCAGTGCCTCTTCCAAACCAGACAAACTTGTCGAGAAGAGATTTGAATCAGCAGCAGCTGTCAACTACAAACAGCTGTTGATTGAAGACGACCCCATCTCCCAGGGCTTCGCCGAGGAATCATTCGATCTCATCATCTCTCAACCTACAATGACACCCTTCTCAACGACATCGATAATCAACATGCGAAGACTTCTGAAGCCTGGAGGCCGCTTAATTCTACAACATGCGAATCCTGCCTCCAGGATTCTTCAGTTCGCTTTCGGCCTTGTCCCCGAGTTCAACCTCGGATCTGAGTCAACGTCGCACCCGAGTGCCCTCTCGGATCAATTGAGCCGTGCCGGATTCGACGACACGTCGGCTATCACATTCACCGGAGAACACGGCAGGATCACTGTCGCCACGCCCTGCCAGTACTTTTCCAACGCCACAAAAGCAAGCGTGATATGCCACGATCCCGATCATCCTACTGTATCTGATGCATCACGGCTGTTGCAATCCCACGATATTTCCTTGCAGTACTTCAGTCCTGGACAGAAGCTTCCTCGTGGCCAACCCGTTTTGTGCCTGTTGGATCTTGAGTTCCCTTTCCTCCACGACATGAGCTCAGCCCAGTGGGACAAACTCAAGGAATCCTTGTTTTCTGCACAAGATGAAAAAGTGCTTTGGGTCACTGGTGCCTCGCAGGTGGAATGCAAAAACCCGAACTATTCTCTTATATTGGGCGCTACTCGCAGCATTCGCAGGGAGCTGGCGATAGACTTGGCTACACTTGAACTGGAGTCTTTCGACGCCAATGGGTGGAACGCTGTAGTCACCTTGTTCAAGTCTTTTGGAGGGCGCGTCAACGGCGGCACGATCGACCCAGACTATGAATACGTTTTCTCCAATGGAACAATCCAGGTCTGTCGATTTCACACCATGAAGGTAACTGAAGAACTGCGAGAGCAGTGTGACAATGCCCCCAAGCACTTGGATATCATCAATCCTAGAAACCTACAGACATTGGGATGGAAAGAAACAGGGGCTTGTACTATGGGTGGAGACGAAGTTCAGGTTGAAGTGCGGGCCGCCGGGCTTAACACCAAGGTATGTTCGGTCATTCAAATACACGAGGGGCGCAATCTCATTCGAATTCTCTAGGACCTGCAAGTATTGCTGAGTGGTATCTCAAGCGACGACGGCGGCGGCCCCAGTAACTTTGGCTTGGAAGGCAGTGGGATTGTAAGTGGTGTGGGACCCAAAGCCCAACAATTTCGTGTCGGCGACCGAGTTGCCTTTAATCATGGCAACTCTTTATCCACATCGATCACATTGTCCGAGACATTATGCGTACGGATTCCGGATTCCGTGACCTTTGAGGAGGCTGCGTCGACACCGTACTCTTACGGCACAGTTCTACACGGGCTGGTGGAACTTGGTAGGTTGAAGAAGAACCAGGTAAGCTTCCTCTGTCGCCGGAACCTGCACAATCACTGACCTTTTAGTCCGTATTGATACATGCGGCTTGCAATTCTCTTGGCCTATCTGCGATTCAGGTAGCCAGACTGATTGGTGCTGAGGTGATTATGTTTCAGTTCCCTTCTGCATTTATCCAGATCAAGTTGTTGACTGGGCCTTTTCCTAGGTTATCTGCACAGTCGAAAGCTCATACCAGGTTGAATATCTCATGACTTCGCACGGGATTCCCAGGAACCGCATAATCAACTCCAACGACGCCTCTTTCTTACCAAAAGTCCTAGGATTGACCGGGAATCATGGAGTCGACATTGTCTTTAACCCATCATCCGATTTCATCCAAGAATCTTGGAATTGCGTCGCACCGTTTGGCACCATGGTCCATGTCGCTCAAGGTGAGGCTCGGACCGTGGATCATCTCCAGGTGGATCAGTCAAGCCGCAGTCGGACTTTCGTGAGCGTAGACTTGGAGGACCTGAGAATCCATAGACCTCAGGAATGTACTCGGTGAGTACTTATTCGTTTATTTGAGACTCGATATGGCCATCAAGCGACTGACTGAATGTTATGCAGCCTCTTGGAGCAGGCCTTTACATTCTACAAGTTTGGCCTGATCAAGCCAGATCCGGCAGACCGGTCCTTTAAGGCTTCTGATGTCGCTTCGGCTTTTCAATATCTTCGATCCGATAAAGGCATCGGACGGGTTACCGTGATCATGCCTCGCAACCACGGGGAGCTTCAAGCACGCCCCTCACGATCAAAAGTTGTTCTTCGCCCGGACAGGACCTACATCATTATCGGGGGCCTCGGAGGCTTGGGCCAAGCTACTGCGCGATTCCTCGTCGAGAGAGGAGCTCGAAACCTGATATTCTTCTCTAGATCGGCTGAAGAGTTCGCCAAAAACCAGCCGGGGTATTTCCGCGAACTCGAATTTCTCGGTTGCAAAGTACAAGCCGTTTCTGGCAGCGTCGACGACATGGCCGACGTAGTCAAGATGGTTGATTCGTCGACCACGCCAATAGCTGGAGTCTTACACGCAGCCATGGTTCTGAAAGTGAGTTACCTTGTCAATGATTGTAAGGCCCAGTACTTATCAGTTCAAGGACATGAACTTCGCCGATATGGCTTTTGAGCAGTGGCGAGCTTCCATCTCTCCAAAAGTACAAGGGACTTGGAATCTCCACCATGCCCTTCAGTCGCAAAGAGAACCGCTCGATTTCTTCTTCCTCTTCAGTTCCCTGTCCGGGCTCGGCGGTCAGATTGGCCAAGCCAACTACGCCACTGGGAATGCTTTCCTGGACGCGTTCGTTCAATTCCGTCACTCGCAAGGCCTCGCATGCTCCGTCCTCGACATCGGAATCATGGAAGATATCGGTATTCTCGCGAGAGAAACCAATCGTTTAGAAGCCCTTCGCGCAACGTCCCAGCACTGCCTGCACGAGCAGGATCTGCTCGACGCGATGGAACTGATGATCAAACGGTCCGACGCCAGGGCTATGAATGTGGGTAAACAAGGCAGGTGCCTGGTGAAAAGCTATACGAATCTGAGCCAGCTCGCTATCGGGGTGCGGTCGTCATCCTCGGCAAACAGAACTGGGTGGCAGCGAGACCCACGTGCGTTATTCTTAGCGAACGCAGCTTCTACCCAACAGTCCCTTGACGAGCACAAGACGAACAGCACCCTGAAGGATTATCTTCAGAGCTGCGCTTCGGATCCAGCAAAGTTGGCATCCGACGAGGCAAAGGAGTTTCTGGCTGGCGAAATTGGCGCCGCTTTGCAGGGGTTCATGATGCGGCAGGACGGGGAAGTCAATCTGTCGCTGCCGTTGCAAACAGATTCGTTGGTGACTGTAGAGCTTCGTAGCTGGTTCAAACAGAAGGTGGGAATTGTTTTCACCATTTTCGAGATGCGGAATGCGGAAAGCATCTTTGCGCTTGGCGCGCTCACAGCCGCAAGACTATCTGCTGCGTACGCAGCAGATGTGTGATGCGTGTGGTGGGGCCGAGGGAACCAGTGAAACGACTACTGGAAAAGGGGAATTTTACAGTGGTCTTTCAGAGACACAATAGTCCTACAAACAATACCACACCCAATAGTTCAACAGTAATCGACGTGTTCAGATATGCGAGATATCAGGGGCTGCTCTTTACAGTTTTCGAAGATGTGGTTCCTCCGGAATACGAGCTTGGTTGAAAAGACAATCCCCTCTACAGTGTCATGCGAATCGCTCATCGGGTATCCGAATGCAGGTTCTCGTGTCTGGAAATATAGGACTTTGTTTGACTTCTACATCTGAAACTTTCGTCCGAACGGCAGTACGAAAATGCCGGTCTTACAGGGAACATTCGGGCGGCGCGGACTACCGACGAGCAGGGTAAAATGCAGCAATAGCGTGGCAATGATGTAACATGTAGGGTATCATCATGTTGATGAAGCGATAGTTATGGCCCAACGGCGCCCACCTTTAGTGGTTGTTAGGCCACAGGGAGTTTAGGGGAACAAAGGGGCCCGATATACAAGCAACGGACAAAACCACCTTGCCAGCCACCTGGACTCCCAGCGACGCTGGGAGTCCTCAAGCGCGTAGCCAGAGAGCAGGCACACAAGCTATAGCAACGCTATAGAGAGGAGGTCTAGGAAACCATAGGCAGCTGAGATTTTGAGTTTTCGTGGCTGGTCCCATTGAACTCGGCCGGTCATGTACTGAGAGCTACTCTACACCACCTCCTTGCTGCGAGAGAAGGTTGGTGCCGAAACCATCTGTATGACTATTCATGGTTGCGTCAATCTGTCATGTCAAGTGAGAGGGTGCTAAGCTTCTATATTCTATTAATTGGGGATGTATGCATAATAGTAGCCAGAAGATAGTGATACAGAACCAATTGTAAGGTCAGGGGTACTTCTGGTGTTGTATTGGTAGTCTTATTGTCAGCTATATTTCTCCAGGCCCATCAGATCAAGACCCCTACTGCGAAACCCGATGTGGCCGGTGAACGCACGCACGTAAGGTTGGTACACAACGGTGATCTCGGCGTGGAGTCAAAAAAGGCCACTTGAATTATGTATCTCTAAGTTGTGGCCCGCCTTGTTGAAAAATAATTTCAATGCTTTGGTAAAAAGTAAAAAGTTATGCCCGTAGGTGGGAGTTCGACTTACTCACAGCTATGTCGATAGTCCGCACCTAGCCTCTTCCTCCATCGTGTGTTCCCTATAATAAAGTTTCGGGGGATATGACCAGGGAAGAGTGGCTAGAAGTACGTAGACAGCCTCACACCTCACATCTAGAACACTTTCGCCGGCATGATGCCGTCCCTCCGGCCAGTCAGGGAGCCTATTAAGCCATGTGAGCCGCGTATCTGCATAAGCCAAAGGTTCAAAGCTGATGTAATTGTTACGAGCCAGAGGTCTGCCCAGAGTAAGCATCACATGTGTTAACGGAGAGGTTTGCTCAGAGCGCAGAAATGTACTCCTGCGCGATCAAATTTACATGTATGGGCCTGTGACCTGTTGGGTACAACTCTGACACGAATAGTCGTTCCCAGGCATTGGTACAACTATTGAAGTCGCCGATTATACTGATCTTATTCCTTGTGTGTATCTGTTCCGTCCGTAGTAATCCCTCTCATTGACTAGCCAATACCCAGACTATTTACAGAGATATTCCCATGAAATGAAGGCTTTGTATTAACCCAGTGTACCGCGTTTTGTGGGTTCATTTTACGGTGTTTTTCCGTAGCACATCCCAAACCCATTTCCATCAACAGTAAGAAAAGTGTTTGGAGTCTGAACTAGAACGAAGTATAAGATGATAGGCACAGATAGTAGACATCCACAACTGTGTCTCTTATTAGTGTGACGCTTTAATTGATCAGGCAAAGCTTATTATTTTCACCCCCGCTTGCCCTTTCTTCACGTGGATATATAGCGTGATTCTTGTTAATGGATGCCGCTGCAATCGTATTCACGGACATCATGCGGGTCCCGTACTAAACGTGACCCCTTTTCGCGGACTCCGAGGACCTCCGATATCAAGTTCCTTCCTTTTAAATAAAGACCAACGTTTTCGTTTTATTCCAAGTACACGCGGAGATCGCCCCATTCACCTGTTGCTAGGCAATCATCCAGTATTATATATCAACGAGTCCAATATGAGAGCTTTTCAGTACGAAAACCCCAACGACGGTTTACAACTTAATGAAGTCGCAATCCCTAAGCCCGACCCTGGACATGTTCAGCTGCAAGTCAAGGCCGCTGGCATCTGTCATTCCGACTGTCACCTCGTCGCAGGCCACAATGACGACTGGCTCACCAAGAAGCCCACCACTCTAGGCCATGAAGTGGCCGGGGTGGTCACAGCTGTCGGTCCAGATGTCACGGAGTACCACATCGGCGACCGCGTTTCGGTGTCACTACTTGGCTACCCGGCCGAGAATCGCACTTGGTCGCAATGCATAGGAATCGGCTTTGATGGCGGTTATGCAGAGTACGCAGTGGCGCCGGCTCGTCGGCTCGTGCGAATCCCAGACCGAGTGTCCTTTGCCCAGGCGGCCGTAGCTACAGACGCCCTTGCGACCTCATATCACGCTGCAGTGATCGAAGCGGGCGCTAAACCTGGTACAACCATTGGCATCATCGGACTCGGCGGCCTTGGTATGTCCGGACTCACGTTTGCGATTCTGAAGGGCGCAACCGTGCACGGGTTTGATGTGATAGATGCCAAACTCCAGGACGCGCGAGAGTTGGGGGCCCACTCGTGCTTTTTGAGTCTGGAGGACGCAAAGGACGTAGCATTTGATGTTATTGTTGACTTTGCGGGCACAGGATCCACTACAAAGGCAGCACTCAAAGCAGTGAAGAGTGGCGGCAAAGTGGTTGTTGTTGGTTTAGGTACAAAGATGATATCAATAGCTGCCAGTGACTTGGTTCTGGATGGCAAGACGTTGGTTGGTTCGATCGGGTCGAGCGCTGAGGATTTGATCAAGGTGCTTGAGCTTTTACAAGACGGACTTTTGAACCCGCTACTTGTTGAGGTTCCGTTTTTAGACATCCCGTCCAGCATAAGTTTGCTGGCTAAGGGAGGGGTAAACGGGCGTTGCTGGGCAAACCCCAGTAAGCTGTCTGTTTAGGTAGTGCTAATGGGCAGGGCCACCATACAACCTGGGGATATGTGCGCTTAGAGCCAGGGGTTAGTTAGAGTGGTATAGACGAAGTTTCACTGTCACCCTTGTCTCCTTTGAGCAGATTACCAGGTAGTCCTTGTAGTTTTTCCCATTTAAACTTATTGTTGATACAGCTGGTGAACATATCTTTTCAAGAACCTGCCGAAAACAGAGATATGCGGACTGGAGTAGGATACTTGCTGTTTCTCCCATGCTGGTCGTCTTTATCGCCCCTAACGTTTGCGTGCCTCGTCTTTTGGCCATCTCTCTTAATCTCTTGAATATCATGATGGCTAAAAAGAAACAACGGGATTATAGACCCAGTTACCAGAGCGTTACGTCCGAAACCTAGTACCAGACTCATGGCTCTTCAATCTGTCAATTGTCACTCACGGCTCCTCTTCCGAAGTATGGGGAAATCATCTTATCAATATATCGACAAGGCCAGTAAGTAATACGGCACGTACGAGATTAGTTTGCCCGAATGGCTTTTGTCGGCTTTTGTAGTTGAGACTCGCGGCGGCCAAGAAACGACAGAAACGACCAAGGCATGAGGTAACCGTGGTGTCACTCGATTGACACATGGAAGCCAGCAGCAGAAACAGAAACACTGAAACAGCACGCCTCAGGGGGTGTTACCCTTTTGGATTGAAGAGACAATGTCGGTCGGCAGTAAGGGTGTGATGGGCTGCAGGCGCCTTTCAGCGTATGGCGAAGATAACAACGACCGAATTCAACAAGACGTGGCGGCCTAAGAGAAAACCTTGGTAAGCGGAAATAATCAACCTGGAAAAACCAGGCGGGAAGGGGCAAGTTAGGCCAAACAGGTTGAGAGTCTCGGAAACTGGATCCCGAAGCAAAGCGGAGTGAGCCCAACTACTGGGGCGTCTTGGTTTAGACTTGCCTTTTTGATCAGGATAGGAAATTTCAGAGCGCATCTGCGAGTGGCGGGAGGGACTGGATCCCTGTGCAAGTCTCTTAAGTGGGTCCCCTATGACTACTTGTTCGAGGTGGAATCTTCCCGTTGCATCGAAACCACCTTCAAATCAAGCACCCAAGTGTCGGGTCTGATTCAGCCTTATAGACAGATAGAACCCAGTCACAGCACCGCTTCAGGTTTTTACTGCCGTCGGCGATATTTCCGATAAGGATGAACAGACGGTCTTCATCTAGACTGGCCCAGAAGACGGCCCACCTCCGTTTGTGCCACAGACTTCCAAATTCATGACCAGCAGCTGTTGCTTGGGATTGGCGCGCAACTCCTGTGGAAACGCCTGTGGAGCATCACGGCATGCGAATCGCCTGAGGTCGGGGACCAAAATGACAAAGTTTGCCTTGTGGCAAAATCTGCCCAACCGATAAGGGTTTATTAAGTTGGCATCGTTGCAACCTTTCGTGTAGCGCGTCCATCACGACCACAACTTCGTTCGCCGCGTTTTGAGATTCTTCCGCCGAAATTGAAGCCTTAAATGAATTTCTTTGAAATCTTTTGTGGTTGACGCTCTTCCACACCATCTTGGTCTTTCTGAACAACCATCAGAAAACGACGCAAGTACACGCAAGATGACCCAGGACAAGCGCTCCGCCGACCACCGGGTCTCGGTGGACACTGACGCCGAGTCCCTCGGCCGTCGAACCTCGGCGCTTGAGGAAGTACCGACTTTTGTCCCTCCGGCAGGGTACCCGGGCATGCCAGTCACCCGCCGGAGAAGCACAGTCTCCCAGAACTCGAGGGTGACTTTCGAGCACGACCGCCCCGAAGATCTCGAAGCGCTTGTCCTCAGCGCTTCGGCACTTAGCAAGCATCGGTCGCGGGACAGGCGCGAGTCCCAAGATAACGTCTTCGAGCTGCCCGCGTTCCCAAGGGCCGCCAAGCCCGGCCCCGTCAGCACGATCCGCGAAGTGCCCTCCGAGTTCACGACACCGCAGTCCACGCGACCGCCGTCCCCAGTCTCAGGCTTGAGCTCGGGGCCGCCCTCGCCCGGTGCCACCTCCGGTACGCAGACGCCCGCCGAGATTGAGATCGGTGCCGGTCAGGCCTACCCCGACATCGGCACCATCGCCTCTTTCCGGGGCACCGTCGTGCTCCTCTGCACTTGCGGCGCTCAGCTGATCGACAACGTCTTCATGACGGGCGTCAACATCGCTCTCCCCGCTATCCAGCGAGACTTCCAGGTCAAGAACGGAGAATTGCAGTGGCTGATCTCGGCTTACACACTGACGTTTGGCGGCTTCCTCCTGCTTGCCGGTGTACTTGCCGACCGCTTCGGCCGCAAGCTCATCTTCTGCACCGGCATGGCCACCCTCAGCGTCTGGACTGTTGCCAACGGCTTTGCAACCTCGTTCATCCAGCTAGCAATTTTCCGAGCTCTGCAGGGTATCGGCGCAGCGATGACGGTTCCCTCGGCCGTCGGCATCATCAGCAACTATTTCGTCTCGAAAGATCGAACGCTCGCCCTGACCATTTTTGGTGCCGCCGGCGCTGTTGGCTTCTGCCTCGGTCTGATCTTTGGAGGGTTCTTGACTTCATCACTTGGCTGGCGATACATCTTTTACATCCCCACCGCAGTGAGCGGCGCACTCGGCGTCATCGGCTGGGTTCTCCTCCCCAAGGACCGACTGGAGGGTAACTCAAAGCCCAAGCTGGACTTTGTCGGTGCTGGTCTGTCGACAGCTGGCCTCATTCTTCTCAGCTTCGTTCTCTCGAGCGGTGGCGAGTACGGCTGGGGCAAGGCCTTCATCATTGCCCTGCTCATCCTCAGTATTGCATTGATCGTTGCTTTTACCTACGTCGAGAAGAAGGTTTCCAACCCCATCATGCCGCTTTCCCTCTGGAAGCTTCAGAACTTCGCCGCTCTTTGGATTGGCGGTTTTGGTAAGTCGATCGCCGTCTATCAAGGGCAACGAGTATTTGCTAACATTCAAGAAGTCATGTATGGCGGATATCAGACAACCGTCTACTACACGACCCTCATCGCGCAAGAAGTCAACAAGCTCAGTGCCGGGCAGACTGCCCTCCGATTCCTGCCTATGGGTGCGACGGGCTTCATCTTTAGTCTTTCCATGTCTCGGATGCTCGAGATTTTCAATACGAAGTACCTCCTCATCACGGGCATGGCAATCTGCGCAATCGCACCCATTCCTTCAGCACTCATGAAACAAGACGACCTCAACTTCTGGAAACACGTCTTTCCGACCACCGTCATGGGTGTTGCGGGCACGACTATTGTTTACTGCACCATCACCGTCGTGCTTTTGGCCTCGGTGCCTGTCAACGTAAAGAGCCTCTGCGGCGGCATGATCAACACGGCATTCCAGATCGGTAGTGGCGTGGGCCTTGCGCTCGCGAGCGCCATCGTACAGGCTGTGGACACGAGCAAGGGACATGACCAGCTGCAGCAGTACAACACTGGACTATGGTGCTGTGTTGGCCTTGCTGGTGTTGGCGTGGTGGCCAGCACGTTTGGGGTGAAGAACATGGGAAAGGCCGTTGGCGGCCCTATAGTAACTCATTAGCGACGCTATGATGATATTATGATACAACGAAGGATTCGGAAAGGAAAAGCTTTTGTTGCGGGTCAGTTCTTTTCTCCAGCAGATGTACAGCGGAGGAATGCGACAGATCACGTTTATAGCCGGCCGGTATGAGAGAAACGGCCAACAGCGCGGACAACCTGCGGAATACAACTCATCTAGTATAATTTCACAATAATCGACTTTCCACGGTTCACGCCTGTGTTTACAGTAATGTATCGCTTTCATAGAACCGACTTGAGATACTGCATGCCAGTCAGCATTCTTCAGAGCTTGGCTTGTTTCTCGTCTCGTCTTTGTGGCTCCAAGGGGCCCAAATTCCCTTTCGGGATCCGGATTTAAGATCTTGGGCAATGGAAGCTCGAACCAAGCCCTTGTCAGCTGCAGTTCAGTGCCAGCTAATCACAGCTGTCTATCTGTGCACCATCCGGTTACAAGAAGATTTTCGCCTCGCGCTTGCGTCACTCATTAACAGCCGAATCCTTGCGGAGGCTTCAGCGAAACGGGACTTCCACCTTCGATACTCCTCGTCAAATTGCCAGACCGGCTAACGGCGTGTGGTTCAACAATGCGCAACGCAGGGGATGATTCGTACGGAATTGAAGTGGAAAAAAATTGTCTTCTTATTGAGATATTGTTCAAATTAGTATTGGGAACATTGAGGTCATCCGTTTTCGTGACCATCGACTCCAGCCCGTCCCAACCGTAACCTAAAAGGTTGCCGCATTAGGATCGATTGCGAGGCCCCAAGGCCACACTTGTCGGCCGGAGCTTGGGGAAGCTGTTCTTTCATCCGAAGGCGTTCGGAACTTAGAAACGGCGCGGAATGCATCATCTCATCACGCTAAACATAAGCATGTAAAGACTTATAAGTCTGTGATGAATTTGCTGATTTCCTACCCACCGCAATGCAACTTCATTGATTGTCTAAAAGAACTCCTCCATTATTCCACAATGGCTATCTCACTACCTGCACTCGTTACCAACCTCGCCCCCTACCACATCATCTCATACGCGACCCTGCTCGGCACGTCGCTCTTCCAGACTTTTGTCAATACCAAGATCTGTCATAGCGTGCTTCCAAAATCTGCATTCACGACCTTGCAAAAACGACTCTTTCCGATTTATTTCCGATGTCAGGCGGTGCTTTTGGTTCTTACAGCCCTCACACATCCTCCTTATGGCCCAGCTTCTCTGCTCAGAGAAAAGCACGACTGGATGCCGCTCGCCGTTGTCGGGATTGCAACTATGGCGAATCTTTTTCTATATGGACCGAAGACAAGACTGGCGATGACCGATCGCATCCATCAACGTGTGTCCTATTCCAGTTGCAAACTTAGCTTGCCGAGGGATCAACTTCTAACGCATGGCAGAAACTCGTGACGCAAAACGACCCAATGCTGTGGACGAGCCTACCCCAGACATGCACGCCATCAACAGACGATTCTCGTTTAGCCATGCCATGAGCATTCACCTCAACCTCATTTCCATTTTTGGGATGGTATGGTACGGTGTGAATCTGGGATCCCGGTTGAACATTGGGGTAGACTGAATGATCGTTTGATCATTTAGCATTGGTTGGTATTCGGGCTCTGATCTTGATTTACTGTAGCAATCTAATCTTTTACCACTGCCTTGTCTGCCGCGACAAATGCACTCAACCAACATTTTCACAAAGATTCAAATCAAGGATATCTGCCACATGAGGGGGATGTGTCTATAGAGCTTTGATTTAAAGCCCAGAATTTGTAGTCGAGTTTCATAGCAAGATGATTGATGGCAGAGCGGAACGATAACATTGCAATCGTATTATATTGCAACATCCTGCTTCTGCAAACGTGACAGTATGGTCTCTGAGACATAAACGAGGCTCTATCCAGTCATTGCCACTACCAAATTGCTCGATCGTTGCAATTGGGCGAAAATATGATTGAAGCTGGCATTCGTAACAGGTTGGTTCGAATGATGTCCCTAATAACACTCAAAGCTCCTCCGATGATACAGCGGTACCGGCTTCCAACAGCTTCTCCGGTATCGCATTTCTTCTATCTCTTTCATTACTCATCCGTATCTTTACTATGCTCCGAGTTCCAACTCACGGGTCGTAGTAAACCAGCGTGTCTTGGGCACCCTCGGCGCTGATGTCGTAAAAATCCTTACAATCCGAAAAGGAAATCTTGGGCTGCCCCGAATAGAAGGTGTCGTACTTCGCATCAAGAGCATCTCGGAGGTTGTCAACGCCGCCCTCGGGGTGAATGTGCTTCCAGGGGAGCCTGCAGGTCTCGGCCTTGCAGCTTTTAAGAACCAACAAGAGGGCATCAAGGCGGTCTTGGACGGATGATAAGGGGCGATCCAAGAGTTGGCCGGAAGTGCTTCCGACGAGGTTGGTCATCTGACCTGGATCCTTCTGTAATGGAAGTTAATGGTTACCAACCAGCTCATGATTTATCGGGTCTGCGCTCATACTGACCTTCATGTCGTAGAACTCCCGTTCGTTGCTGCACCAGACCGAGTAAAACAAGCTATAGCCATCTCCAAGAATACGCATAGCCTTATAAGTGTTGTTCGCACTCACTATTGGATAGAGACTACTGTCAGCAAACCGCATCTCGAGGACTGCTGCAGGCATTACTTACCACCTCCGAAAATGTCGTATCCCCGCTGAGTACCCCAGAACTCAACATTGACATGGTCGTGCTTAGGATCACTTTGTGCTTTCACAATACCCTCCTCAGAGAAGGGGATCGGAGACCCATCAAAGTCCTCGCGCAGGGTGATGTTGGCCAGTGAAAAAATAGTAGGGGCGATGTCAGTGTGGGTGGTGACGAAGTCTACCACCTTCCCCTTGGGCACGCCTGGTCCGCGAATGAGGAACGGAACGTTGATGTCTTCCTCGATGGCACAGGTTTTCCCTGGCTTCAGGCGGTGCTGTCCAATGTGGAAACCGTTGTCAGACGTGAAGATCACATACGTGTTATCAAGGATACCGGCGCGGTCGAGGCGCGTGATGATGGCGTCAACCATCTCGTCGACAGACTGCAGCGTCTGGAGACGGAGGCGGTAGTAGTTATCGCCGTATGCTATCTCGGAGGCGTTCAGCTGGGGGATGATGAGACCCCAGTTGGCCATGCTGGGCTGCGAGGGCCGTCTTAGTGATCCAGATCTTATGTGGAGCGATCATCGAGACGCTCACCTTGTCAGGGTTAAAGTTGTAGGTACGCGGCACAGTGACATTGGCAAAGAGGTTCTCGTGTCGCTTTGCTGGTATGGGTGGTGTGGCACCCGGCTCGTTTCACCGCCAGCGCCGTTGTTGTGGGGGCCGATTGGCGCAACACCGAGGAAAAAAGGCTTGCTGCCATTGTACTTGAGGGCGTCTTCAAGGAATCCCAGAGCTCTGTCGGCAACCAAATCGTTGCTGTACTCGCCTGGAAAGGTCTGGGGCGGGCTTTGGTTTCTCTGGAATGTGGCGTTTAAGTAAAGATATGTGTTGGGGTCCAAAAGAACTGGGGAATGTGTATCAGCATGAGAGAATTCTATGACGTGACTTCAGTCACTGAACTTACAGTCGCTTCCAGTCCAGCCTTTAGGAAAAGGGCTGTTCCAGTTGTCGGTATTGTGAGCGTTGAAGAGCTTGCCGGTGTAGTAGGTGTTGTAACCAGCCTCTTGAAGCCAAACAGGAAGGTACTTGTCGTTGTAGCCCTGGGAGACGAACTTGGGGTAGCCACCTGTGATCGTGATCAAATTAATCTTCCCAACGGATACAATAACATGACCGTATTTTGAACTCACCGTGAGGAGGAGTCACGTAAGTGACGTTGGTGTTGTGCGCCGCCTGGCCAGTCAACAAGCTGACGCGAGACGGACAGCAGATTGCAATGGTGCAGAAATGCTTGCGATAGTACGTGCCCTCCTCAACAAAGTGCTTCTGGACGTAGGGCATGTAGTCAAGCGAACCGAGCTGCTCATCCTGGTCGTCGGTCAGGATGAAGACGATATTGGGCTGGCGCTGCTGCACATTCTGAGCAACAACCGCGGAGGCGCCAAGCGCCAATGTCGCCAGAGTTGACAAGCTCGGGACCGGTATCATGGTGTATTATAGCCTTGTTGCAATCTGTAGAGTATAATCCAAGATGCAAATGCGAAAACCGGATGGCCAGGACGGCTCTGATTAGCCTGCCGAGAGCAACAACAGGGAGATTTTTATATGCCATGCGCTAATTAGCCATGATGGAACACCCCGCGCCAACTTGCACAACCCAGTTCAATCGATTGCACCCGTTCTCCAAAATCTTGATAGAGGCAAGATTCCGAGCCTATCGCAAACGCAAACATTGGGACCCCGGTGTTTCGGTGGTACCGCCGGTGGGTTCCCGGACGGCGTCCCCCAAGCGGCCGACCAACCGGGTGGGCTCCTAGTTAGTGAAATGGGCCTTTGGACGACGTAAACGGTTTTCGCAATCGGGACAGTCGATTTCGCCATTTCCTCCGCTCGTCTGTTTCCACAGCGATCAGCGAATCCTGCCAGGGACCAGTGCATTCTTTCTGATCTAGTTCCAGTCGAGACCCCGACCGATCTGTTACGATCCTGTTCGGTGCTGACAGGGTGCATTATTGTCATTAGTCGGTGCCAACATCGCCCGCATTGACTGGTGGCCACTCCCTTCAGCTTAAAATGAATAAAAAGCGTTCCATCGTGAAGGTTCAATGTGTACGTCAAAAGAGGGTGAGGGGCGAAACAGGGTTTTCGACCCCTTCGGCCGAAGTCGGGCTTTGAATGTAAGAGGGCAACATTTAGTTTGCTTCGTTTTGGCTACTCAATGGATGAAAACAGTATCATATACAAGTATCACTCGCGTCTGGTTGGCCCAGCTTTTGAGCTGTTAAGAATCCAATGTATTAGAAAACTATACATTGTTTTTCTTCAACTACTGACTAGCTAATCATTACTGGGGTCGCAGTCAGCGGCGTAGAGACCTTGTACTGCCTAATAGACGCAAGGAAGTACAGGAAGATCTAGAGTTCGTATCAAAGACTCTAGAAGAGCCTCCAGTGTAAGTACAAACTCTAGTCATCATCAGATAGGAGGTCGGCATTGTGTTTTTCTTGAATCGTTGGAAAAGTAAAGATGCCTTCTCGAAAAGTGCAATTGTCTGAGCTGTCAGCCACTTAATAAAAACGTGGGCCGCACGTTATAAAGCCCAGCTAGCATACAGGGAGCCTTGGAGGTTTGTAGAGGATATAAAACAGTCGGTCGGCTTGATCCAAAAGGTCAAGGCGTGTGTAATGGCAGAACATTGGTTTTTCATGAGCCGTGTGTATGCGACGATATGACTTCATAGGTCTTGAAACAGACAGTCGACTCAACGCATCCAATCAACAATTGGATAAATCCGAACTTGGCCGGCTGGCGCAATGGTAGCGCGTCAGACTTCTACTGTCTCATCGAGATGTGGTAATCTGAAGGCTGCGGGTTCGAGCCCCGCGTTGGTCATAGATTTTGCGACATGCTTATTTTTTTGTACTACATTCAATCGATATCTTAATTCAACCTGGTATGTGAGGATAGTATTGTCAAGGGGCATGCTGGAAATCGGCACCATGGTCCCAAAGCAAACAGGGCCGGCATGTGTGCTTCGATTTACGCTTCTTTATTAACCCTTTTTTCCCTTTTGTCTTTGGACAGGATCATCGATCAAACAGTTTCCGTCGAGTCGAGGGAAGCGCGAGTTGCAGAGTTCGTTCCATAATAAGCTACGTCATGCCGTTGTCGCAAGTGTAGCCTGGCAGTATCCCAGTCCGGCGGTATCTCCTCACCTTGAACTCACCGAAACGCCCCACCTAATTCCTGATGGTCGCATAACCGCAAACCACCCGCGTCAAGCTCCAGCCCAGCCAAGTCCTCTCCACGGCAAGCTCCTGAGCCCAAAACCCAAAATGGTATGTCCCAGCGCATCCCTTCCCTGACACACGATGTTGCAATCCGAATGCGTGTTTGCGACACTCTGTCTGGTGCTCCTGTCCGCTCACCCAGCTGTCGCAGTTACCCCTCGGCCTCTTGAACGCCGCCCAAGGGCACCCTATGCTCGTGGAGCTGAAGAACGGTGAAACCCTCAACGGTCACCTGGTTATGTGCGATACCTGGATGAACCTCACATTGAAGGAGGTTGTGCAAACGAGTCCGGTATGCACCACCCGCCCGTGTCCTCATTTCATGCGCCGCGACTGACGATGATGATGCAGGAAGGCGACAAGTTCGTCAAGATCCCCGAAGTCTACGTGAAAGGAAACAATGTACGATCCGAACGCGCACGAAACACCGGGAAACGAACCAAATGCTGACGCACCACCAGATCAAGTACCTGCGAGTCCCCGACGACATCATCGACGTGGTCAAGGAGAGCCAGGCGAACCACCAGCAGGGAGGCTTCCGCGGTGGCAGAGGAGGAAACAGAGGCGACCATGGCGGTCGCGGCGGTGACAGGGGTAGAGGCAGAGGTCAGAGTCGTGGAGGACGTGGACGCGGAAACCGTGGTGGTTCATGAGGACATTTGCCCGACACGGTCCCGATGAGCCCGCTCTGGCGCACCGGTACCCTCGATGGCCCTACACAATGTCGACGGAGAGGCTACTCCTTGAAGCGCAGACTTTACCGATAGAAGCCATGCGCGAGAGGTATCAGGCATACATTTGTTATCCTGTGTCCACGGCCTGGGACAACATATTCACCGGCCATTGGCTACACCTGGGAAACCATGCAAACCGACAGAAGCATTTTACGTATTTTAAACATCAAAAAGAGAAACCCATGTGAGGTCAAAACTGTCTCCCAAATGCTGCATGTGGACATGGTGCTCGTCCGTTAGCCTCAGCCTTTCGCAGATCCATCGTTTGCTGAAACACGTGACCCGCCGGTGACCGGGATTGTTCTCGGTGAGAGAAGCTCCGAAATCTTTCAGCTGGAAGCTCGCGTCCCCAGATTCTGCTCTTCCGCGCGCCCACCCGCATTGCCAGCTCCATGTCGGGCTCCCGAGTAGTTTTTGACGGCTTATGGCGCTGCCTTTGCCCCTCTGCCGACGCACATACCGCTGCTAGACTGCTCAATTCCTCTGTCCTCCCCCGCGCATCGATTGCTACGAGCCACCGAAGGCAACCCTTCCCATCCCGGTCGCACGCGATTAAGGCACAAAGCCGTCGACACACGACAGCTGCCTCTTCCGCCCTGCTTCTGGAACGGAGCCCAGCAACAGTCCATAATGTCGAGGCATCACATGATACTGCGTCTCGACCGGAAGCGCAGCACGATGCGGTATCGTCCGAGTCGGCACCTGACCCGAACGAACAGCTTCGAGCAGCCCCGCTACCAGCCGTATACGATGCCTTACAGGTCCTGCAGGGTCAGCCAAAGAGTTTCCTGAAAGTGGCAACGATCGTTACACATCTAATCCAGGCCCGTCATGTCGAGCCGAGCCCCATACTGTACGAGCACTTGGTGGTCGCCATGGCCGACGTCAAGGGTTCGGCAGCAATGTTGGGACAGCTGTTTGCCGAAATGAAGGAGCTTCAGCTCAAGCCGACCCCCACGATCTGCCATGCCGCTCTGGCTGTAATTCTCGATTTTTCCCTACCATTGACGCTTCCGCTGACTGTACCACAGGCGCTCGCCGTACACCCCGATTACCTAGTTCGAAATGAGGTCCTAGCCGCCATGAGACAATCATGGACCGAGGTCGGCGCCGACGGACAGAGCCATGTTGCCCTGGGACTGCTCCGTGACGGGCAATTCGAAATGGCGCTTGACGCATTGGAGGGCCTGATGGAAAAACACGTACCCATCCCTCCTTGGGTCTACGACATCTTCATATTCATGTTTGCCCAACATGGCTTCGTCGACGAAGCTGTTAAGCTAGCGCACAACAAGGTCCATTCTGCTGCAAGCGAAACGAGCCTCACAATGTGGTATATGCTCCTAGAAATGTGCGCCCAGGCGTATCACTACGAAGGCACGAAGTACATATGGGGCAGACTGCTGGAGACGGACAGGGAGCATCTATCGGATGGCGCTCTGCTCAACGTCATCAACACGGCCGCGAGACAGCACGACTACGAGCTTGCCACGAGTGCGGCTCGCCTCGTCACGCAAAGGGGGGGCAAGCTGTTTGCGCACCACTACGAGGCTCTAATCGAATGCTACGGCGGCGCAGGAGATATCACAAGTGCTCTGCGGGTTCTCTGCATCATGTTCAAGGCCATCTCCGTCGCGCCTTACGCCAGCACCCGTTCGATCTACCAGTCGATCAAGAAGAACCCGGAGAGCATAGATTTGGCTCTCAAGACGCTGACCGAGTTGATCCGCAACTACAAAGTCCCCGTCGCAGCGCTAAACGTCCTCATCGAGCTGCCGTAGATACGCACGGCTATGCCAAGGCCTTGGAGATTTACCAAAACGCACACAAGTACACAGAGGCGACCCCGAACCACGTCACCGTTCGATACGTCCTCCAGGCGTGCGATGACATGGAGTCTCTCAAGGCTCTGGTGGCGGAGAACCCAGGGCTGGCGCTGAAGGCAGATCGCGGCGCCTTTGCCAAAGCCATATACGAGTACGCCATGTCCAGCGAGCTTGATCTCGCGTACAAGTGCGTGGAACAGTTTGGGGAGGCTCCAGAAGTCGCCGAAGATCAACGGCCTGAGAAAACAGAGCCCTGGATACCCAAGAAGACGCTGCTCACGCTCGTCCGAAAGTCGCTCGACGTGCAGGACGAGCGCGTCTGGTGGCTGGTTGAGCAGGCCGAGAGACGAAACATGGACGTCCAGTCTGGCATAGCGAAACTGATGGCATCCTTTGCGGATGAAGTCAAACGGAGAACCGGATTGGCCCAGGAGGATCGCAATTTTGACAATGGCTTGGGTCCGTGACATCACTGCACACCAAGACCTTGAGATGAGTTGGGCAGTGCCCATCCCAGGTTTCGTTTGCATCGATGTGTCTCCATGCAAAAATCCGTCGCGCTGCTGATCGTGCCGCGGCGACTGTATAACAACATTGTGGCCCAAGCCACCCAATACCATATATTCCAACACATGTCAATCTGTGGCATACGACCCGTCTACATGTGAATTGTCCAGTGTCAGCACCTCTAGCAGCAACCTTATTTCAACATCATCAAGATGCCGGGGATTATGTAACGAGCCCTGGGCCAGGGACGTTTACGCTTCTACGGTTAAGAAGACCGACTCTAGCTATACCCTATCACTCCTTGCGTGCTTCGAAATCTCATTATGAAGCGGCCATGTGGAAAGCAATATGTCAATGACTTTGGTGCCCGCCGCTGAGACTCTCAATGTGTCGCCCCGCCCAGGGCTTGGCATCGGCTCGATTTATAAGTCGGTACCACCAGCACCTGGATGCCTTAGGAGAGAAATGTATGTCAGACATGGGAACAGTGGACGCGCTGACAATTGGTCTGAAGCCTCACCCCTCCAGCACATAAGCTTTTTTGCTAGTCGACCAATCAGCAGCTGCGAAAATGGAGTTCTCTGGAATCTGCCGGGTCTCGCTGATAAATCCACGAAAGCCCAGGAGAGGATTGGTGAGTCTTTCGCGTATCGGTTGTTACTGTTTAGCAATCATTTGCGCTCATCTGGCCAACCAATACTAACAATCATGACTCTGGATGAGGAGAACCACACCCCGTACTAGTTCTGTATTCCAGCGCCCGTCGACTTGCACGCCATCCCGCTGTGTCTCAACGTCATGCCAGCCCTAGCTATCGATGGTTCCTCATCTTTCCAATCCGTTGAGTCAACAACACACGCTAGGTCCAAAGAGACGTCACACATCAGAGAAATAGTAATACGACATCTGCGTTCCCCGGCCCCGCCCCCGCCGACTGGGGTCTGCACCAGAGGACCGGTTTGCGCATGTCCCATTCCGGCGCATTCCAAAGCTTGGTCTTGAATCGGATTCATAATACTCTGCACGTGCTAAAGTTGCGCCGCATTGTAGTCATGGCTCGTAAGACCGATGCCGTGGGCGGACCAACGTTCGTGCCCTGCTCGGTCATCACTTAATAGTCCTGGAAGCATTTGGGTGTTATTGCACAATTGTTCATCTCGACAATGTTGCAACGAGGTGTAGTATTTAGATCCAGGGGATCGGGGTTGAGTTCATCTCTTCTCTTGCCAATCCATCAACCCAACTTTCAATCATAATACCCATTGCGCTCAAGACATCACCGTCTCAAGACAAACCAAACGCTTGAAAGAAGTTTGAGTGCCTTGCATCAAATTCATCGCAGCTCGTAGTTTAGTACCACAAGCCACGGCGTCGTCAGCTGGTCCAATGGCGCAAATAATCCGAGATGCCCCAGTGGGCCAAATCATCCGCTTCATCACACGGAACAGATTCCTCCAATATTCTGAGGAAAGATCCGACTTCCAGCTCCCGCAACAGTGGCTCGACGTGCTGAACTCGGAGAAAGAGGCCTCAGCAGACGCAAGGCCATCGGCAACATTGTCGAGGTCGTCCGAGTCAACCCACACCGATGAGGAGAACCCTCTCTCGCAAAAGGAGATCGAAGATGCCGCTCCATATGATGCCTCTGTCCAACGGACACGGACCAGAGAAGAGACGATGCCGTACACGCAAGATCGGCTCGAAGTCGACGAAGTACACGAGATCCAAAAAACGAAGAGCATACCCATTGTCCCGAAAAAGACAAAAGACGGCGCTATCCTGGTGGATTGGTACTTTAGCGACGACGCCGAGAACCCGCAGAACTGGTCCAACTCTAAGCGTGGCCTGATCACCACCATTATCTGCATCTACACGTTCGTGGTATACATGTCCTCGGCAATCTACATGCCCTCGATCGAGGGGGTCATCCACGAGTTCGGTGTCGGCATGACCGAGGCCTCGCTGGGTTTGGCACTTTTCGTTCTGGGATACGGTGTCGGTCCGCTGCTCTTCTCGCCGCTATCCGAGATTCCCCGCATCGGCCGGAACCCGATTTATATCGTCACCATGTTTCTCTTCGTCGTCGTGTCGATCCCGGCCCCCTTGGTCAGCAACTTCCCGGGGTTGATGGTTCTTCGCTTCTTGCAGGGCCTGTTCGGCTCCCCGTGTTTAGCATCAGGCGCCGCGTCTCTCGGGGATATGTATTCCCTTCTCAACCTCCCGTATGCCTTGGTTTCTTGGGTCGCGTTTGCCTACCTAGGGCCCTCGCTGGGCCCCTTGCTGTCCGGGTTCTCTGTCCCCGCGATGGGCTGGCGCTGGTCTCTCTGGGAGATTCTATGGGCCGCTGCACCCATGTTCATCGTCATGTTCCTCTTCCTTCCCGAGACCTCAACGCCCAACATCCTCCTCCGCCGTGCCAAGCGCCTCCGGAAGCTGACGGGCAACAACCGCTTCATGTCCCAGTCCGAGATCGACCAGCGCAACCTCAAGACGTCAGCCGTTGTCATCGACGCGTTAATCAAGCCCATTGAGATAACCATCAAGGACCCTGCCATCCTCTTTGTGCAAATCTACACCGCCATCATCTACGGCATCTACTACTCCTTCTTCGAGGTATTCCCCATGGTCTACCCAGTCTACTACGGCATGAGCATCGGCGAGGTCGGCCTGGTCTTCCTCTGCATCCTCGTCGCCTGCCTCCTTGGCGTGTTCGTGTATGTCTCGTACCTGGCCTTCTACATGACCCCGCGCATCAAGAAGCTCGGTTTCCCCGCCCAGGAGAACCGTCTCGTGCCCGCTCTCATCGCATCTTTCGGTCCCACCATCGGGCTCTTCATCTTTGCCTGGACGGCATCTCCGGCGATCCACTGGATCGCGCCGACGATCGGCATCACCATCTACGGCGCCACAGTCTTCGTCGTGATGCAGTGCATCTTCGTCTACGTCCCGTTGTCGTACCCGCAGTACGCCGCCAGCCTCTTCGCGGGAAACGACTTCTTCCGCTCGGCTTTCGCTTTTGCCAGCATTCTCTTTGCGCGGCCGATGTATCTCGACTTGGGCGTTGCGCGTGGCACGAGCCTCTTGGGTGGGCTGAGTACAATTGGAATTCTTGGGATCTGGCTGCTTTACTTCTACGGAGCGAAATTGAGGGCCATGAGCAAGTTTGCGGTGTCGTCTGATTAGGAGGGCGCGGCAGGATGTGTACCCAGGTATACTTTTGACGACCGAAAGACAACAAGTCACACATACATTCATAGAGCCGACCACAGATCGTAGACACTCTCATTTTATAAAAATACTCGGTTAGAGGACTGGGTAACCGGTAGTATTGCACAACCGGCTTGATAGACTATCATAGCATGCGGAGGCGAATAGAACGTATATCAATACTCGGACGTTTGTCCCACAGCATCCTGAATTTTGAGCTGGGCATGTTCGACGCAAACACGATCGACCTCTCGCCTGATAGGATTCATCCTTGGCGATCTCGACTCGTTCTTTCCGTTCTCGTCGCGGCCGGACCCCCGCTCTTCAGGCCATGACTTGGCGCTCACGAAACTAACTCAACCTACATTTAATGAGTCTAACAAACTGCTATAGGTGGCTCTACTTCTTGGCCGGGAAAATGAAGAGGATTACATTCAGATGGTAGTCTCTAAAGTTGACAGAAACCCTTTTTAGGACTCTAGAGCAAAATTCATTTCGTTCCCTTCTTGGTTTCTTGGAGCCGCGGATAATGCCTAGAGCCGACCTGGGAATACTGCACAACCGTCACCCTTGCCATGGTAATCGCTTCAAGAGATTGATCCGGGAGCTGTGAGAGCGCATTTTTGGCACAGGATCGAAATCATGACGATACTGTGCTTGATTTCCATTAAAGGCTCTCAGAGCTGTTCCCTCAACAGCCCCATGTGTTGCGTGGAAGGGTTGATTTCGTGGCCTGGCATTATTCTTCTCATTTTCGATGTCCAATTCAATGCCTTCTCTGACACATAGACTGAGATCACAGGACACACGAAAGCAGCGGCATCGAACTGGACGTGGTAGATATTGCCTGGTTCTCTTTTGGTGTTGATGATAGGATACTGGCGACCTCGAATAACAACCGGAGAAGCTAACTGTCCGAACGGGCACCCCTCTTTCTAGATTTAACGGTCAGTTTGACTGGGGTACTTGGCCAGCAAAGTTTCAAGAAGCCTACAGACGTCATAAATAGATTTCGCCTGTGTCACTGTATTTCTGCTAGTCCATTAATATTCGTCTCAATCTCTTCGGACTGCACGGGGCCAATGAAGAGAAAAGCACTCCTGAGGTTGGGGAGTAGTATGATAGAATAATTGAGAAACCAGGTTTGCGTCCACAGCCTCCCATTTTCCCATACAGGAGGGTAAACATTACGAAGAAGAATTAGGACCGAAGACCGATACAGGTCGCGAATATTAGCACTGGTGATATTACACCGGATGGTGACTTTACTCATATACAAAAGGTTTATAATACTTCAGGTGTTTTCAATAGCCCAGAATTTCTGAGTTGACTTTTCCAGCCAGCCATGGGTGGAGGAGAGGGTTAAGTGGTAGCCTCAATCCTATCTCCACAACTCCACTCGAGAACCGAACCCTTTTCGTATTCACACTGAGCAGATTTGGGCATTGTTTTGAAAAAACCGATACAACTAGGGTCCGTTGGGGATACATATTGCCCAAGCGCCTGTTTCTAAACAAACTTGTACGTGTGAACAAGGTAGGACTTGGGAGAACGGCATCAAACGAAGGTTATCGACTGAGACTGCTTATCATTGAAAATACTAAGCTGAACATGGAAATTATATTGAGAAATGACGTATAAATCATAAAATCTGCACCTAAGATTGCACCTTGGGCGGTGTGAAAGGCAAGAACCACCGGCAGGTGGCTTAGGGTTTTGCTAGTATCTACAAATACATATCAATCTCCCGCATAACTCACGAACACAGACCATCGTCATTTGTACATCGTTAAAGACGATAGAAATGGCGACGTCTAAGAAATCCAGTGCTCGGCCTTCAATTGCGCGATTGGATGCAACCGACCCGTCAACCTCGACGGTGGGGTCATAGTCGAGAAACTGATTGGACATCAACTAGCAAAAGAGATCCAACGAGATCTGAAGCCGCACTTCGACAAGAACATCCCGGACAGATATGGTTTCTTCCCAGCGACAACCCAGAGAGCTTCCAGGCTGTTGGGCATCTCGGACGCCTGTGTAGAGCTTGCATGTAACCCGCTCTACACTGCTGACGCCAATGCTTTGGTCTCTTCGTCGTACACATTCTGGAGAGGTGACCAGCAAAAGACTGTCAGCGGGAAGCCCATTATCTCATCGACGGTCGGCTTTCGGGTGAATCCTGGAGGACAACGGCCAGTGCTGCATCGCGACGACAAGTCAGTGTCACGTTTCTAATTCTAGTTTTCGTTCCGGGTCTGTTTTTTGCGTCGTTAACCCAGCGTTCAGTGACTGTCATCCCCACGACAAAAAACTACCTGTCATGGTAGGTTGCGTCACTGCGTTGACGAAGACCACAGTTTAAAACGGTGCGACTGTTGTAATTCCAGGATCGCACCTCTGAAGTCCAGATCGCCGTCCATTAGACTCCGAGACGGTGGGTTGACCGGGTATCAAGCTCTGTGGAACTGTGCCTGCAGGTGGGCATCCGGAAGGCACAAGTTTGTCTTGCGGTCGGGCAGCACGCCGAGTGGGAACTGCTCGACCCCGGAGATGTCCTTTGACTGCGGTACAGTTCACCCACCAAAGTCGACTGTTCCGTGCGTCTGCTTCCTGCATGATGTTGACGATGCATGACCTGGCTCTCGACATTTGCGAGGATGCCCTGGGCTCAAATGCCTGTGAACTGGGTTGGTACAAAAGAGCTTATTGACCGATTGTGGGGTTACTTTTCCAATCTCATAGTTCAGCAAACGGGCCTCCGGCAAAGGGCCCGGTTGGTCGGTGTGGGCAGGACCAACGATTCGGGGTATCATGGTCTGAAAGCTTCCAGTTGGAAGGAACCTAAGTCGAGTTATTTTTGTCTTCGTTATATAATTTAAATGGTGCTCAGTGATTTATAGCATGGGAACAATTCCATATTTCAACAATAAAAAGGAGTTTCTTACTGACAGCCTCCGGTAACTCGGTATGCGAAGGAATGGCTCGCGCTGATCTTACTCGGCTCAACCTGCCGATTTGATAGGACACGGCATTTGTCATTGCTCGATGGCACTGTTGCCTAAATCTGACATTTCGTCTTGAACATTTCATTCCCTACCCCTCAACTGACTTTTGACCGACTATCTGCACATCCAGGATTCAACAGCAATTCCATTCGCAATGGAAGATAAATGTGAGAAACACATCAAGAGAGCAAATATTGCCCCACAATGGCTACCGGGGGGAACCGCGTTTTGGTACCGCCAGAACCAAGGCTCCAAAAATCCAGCTTCATCTTCGTTGACGCCATCAAAAAGGAACGCCGGCCAGCGTTCGACCATGAACTATTGGCAAAGGCGCTCAGAGAGAAAGTCGGGCAGCATGATAAGGATATCGATGCTCGCTCGCTGCCTTTCACTTGGATTGATCTCGCCGCTGACGAATCTTCTGTACGGTTTTTCTACGAGGGGAAGAAGTGGTGTTTCGGTCACGACGGCAACCTCGAAGAATGGCAAGGCACCTTGAACGGACCCGAAACGCAATTCCTGTCGGAGGAACGTGCGTCTGGTCATTCAGTCCACCCAACCGCGGTCACATTCATCAACCATACCAACGCAGCCCTATCGAGCTATTGGATCGACTGGGATGGCAAAGCCATATTTTATGGGGTAATCGGACCTGGAGAGCTTAGGAACCAGAAGACATTCGTCGGCCATGTTTGGAAGCTCGTTGACGAGGTGTCAAGCGTTGTCAAAGGAATCTATGTGGCATCCAAGGAGTGCGACCTTTCTGCAATCGTCACTGAAAACACCATGCGTGAGGCAACTGCAGGAAACATATGGGAGAGTAAGAGTGAATCGCAGGAAGAGGGGCACACTGCTTCGATTTTGGACGACGAAGAGCTGCCACAGCTATTTGTCCGAAACTTTAATCTCTGGGTCCGCGACTTCGACGAGCAGGAATTTCGCCTCTCATCTGGTGGCTCAGAGATGAGCCCATACGACGACTCGAGAGTTTTTGTATCCCCGAACAAGAAGTTCTGCGTGGCTTGGCAGTTTACGCCGGAAGAAGACCACAAGTTGCATCTCCGCGAGTCCGCTCCGAGAGACCAGCTTGAGCCGAAGGTTAGAAGCATTCGCTATCTGAAGCCAGGCGATCGTGTGAGAGTTGATAGGCCTCGTCTGTTTGACTTGGAGTCCAAGAAAGAAGTTTCCACGGACGATGCCATGTTCCGAAACCCCTGGGCACTTCGAAACATGAGTTGGGCCCCAGATAGTTCAGAATACCGTTTCGTATTCAACGAGCGCGGCCATCAAAATCTAAGGGTGCTTGGTATTGACAACAAAGGGATCGTAAGATGCTTGGTAGCGGAAGTCAGCGAAACATTCATCGACTACTCAAGCAAGCACTATCTCAATCTGATTGAGGAAACAGACGAGCTCATCTGGGCAAGTGAGCGGGATGGTTTCAATCATTTATATCTTTTCGACTTAAAGAAAGCAGAGCTGAGAAACCAAATCACCACCGGGAGGTGGAACGTCAACCTGGTTGTTCTTATTGAAGAGGAGCGCCGGCGAGTATGGTTCCGAGGATACGGCATGGTCCCTGGCCAAGACCCTTATCACGCACACTTGGCCTGTGTAAACTTCGACGGTACTGGGTTCCAAGTCCTGACTGACGGCGACGGGACACATATGTGGTCTTTGTCCCCAGATAATAGTTTTTCGTGGATACATGGTCACGGGTCGACTCAACCCCGCGATCCGTGTTGCGAAGCCTGGAAACCGGGAGGCAACTCGTACATCTGGAAGGCGGGGACACCGACACGGAAGGGCTGGCGAATGATGGGTGGGTCATTCCCGAGAGGCTGGCAGCTCCTGGGCGAGACGGCGAGACGCCAATTTACGGCATAATGATCCGTCCCTCCGACTTTGATTCGGCAAGGAAATATCCCGTACTCGAGTGTATATACGCCGGTCCACACGACTTCCACACACCAAAGCAGTTCAGCGCCCTTAGTTCACAGCGAAAATGGGCAGACCAGGGATACATAGTTGTCCAAATTGATGGCATGGGCACGAATTGGCGATCGAAGGAGTTTCACGATATGTGTTGGAAGAACCTCAAAGACGCTGGTTTCCCAGACCGCATCGCCTGGATAAATGCTGCAGCCAAAAACCGGCCTTGGATGGACACCTCGCGAGTCGGGCTCATAGGGGGGTCAGCAGGCGGGCAGAATGCAGTTGCCGGGCTTTTATTTTATGGCGACTTCTACAAAGCGGCCATTGCTGATAGCGGGTGCCACGATAACCGGATGGATAAGATCTGGTGGAACGAGCAGTGGATGGGATATCCGGTTGATAAGTCGTACGAGGACTCATCCAACGTGGTCCATGCGAACAAGTTGAAGGGAGCTTTGCTGCTGATTGTGGGTGAGATGGACGATAATGTCGATCCCGCGTCGACTTTACAGCTGGTCAAGGCCTTGAATGACGCCTCTAAGGAACACGAGTTACTCTTCATACCAGGTGCTGGGCATTGTCCTGGGCGGAGGTCGTTTGCTCTCCGACAACAGGAGGCATTTTTAAGACGATATCTCAAGGGTTATAGCCGAGCCAACTCGCATTACGATTGATGGTTTTACCAGAAATGAGCACCTTTTTCATACAGATACGTGTTGCTTATTTAATCCGATATCTATTTCTGCTAGTTTGCAGTATTTGAAGTCCAACCAAACAATACCCCATTAATACGATTCTTGAATGACCCCCTAAGCCTTCTAATCTACTGAAAGTGCATGAGCCTGCATTAAATGTGGCTCAGATATTCACTTCCAGAAGCCCTAGCATATCGCAGTTCAGGCTGTAAGTTCCCGAATCATCGGGTAGGCACCTGTGTACTTAGTTTCAGGGCGTTCGCCCTCGAGTTAAGACCTCGTTGTCCGGATCTGGAAAGAAATTTACCCCAAACTCCATGTGCCTCAGGCGTGGCTACCTGTCAATGGTTTTGACCTCGCACTTCAAAAGACTCTCAGCAAGAATGAGTCTAATCTTGAAGTCGGACAGAAACTTCAGGAGCATGCGTGCCTTCCGACGTCCCATCCCATTCCGGTGCATGTGACGCTAACCAGTGAGCGTTTACGTTCGTTTACATTCTTTTGACGTTGGATAAGGCCGTGTGACATCGAAGATTCGAAATTTACAGCACATGTAAGAATCAGGCTGATAGCGCTGGTCGGTAGCTCCAACTTGACTCCTGCAGGGACATGTATTCCGTCCTTTCAAGTCAAAGCTTAGCGGCCATGTGTTTTACAAAGCATGTAGTATCAAGCACCGACCATATCAATAGACGCCTTGAAACTCAATGTTGGATTGGGTTTCAACTCGTCTACCTTCTGAAGTTTGAGTAAGGCTTTCAATCCTGGGAATAGTTAGCCATGTTTCAGCGAAGAATCAAATTGAACAATACCATCCACGGTGTCAATCCCAAAGGACAACGTTTCCTGCTGAGCACGTCGGAGACCTCTTCGTTAAGGGAATCGGGACCTTAAGCCTGCGAGTGGTGGCTTGGGTCACGACCCACAGAAGAAGTGACCAAAGCACCAAAAACGTTGCTGTTGACGAAAGATGATGCCAGCCTAGCCTTGAAGCATCAATGCTGATCGCGTGAGGTATTAATGAGCCCATTGCGCTCCGACTATGATAGCCGCTTATTGATAATGAGATGGCGTGAGTGACACTACCGAGACTTTGCTGCTGCGGAAGGGAAATTTGACGTTGGCGATCTTGGAATGTTCGCAGTGTACCCGCTGTAAGTTCGTCTGAAGGCGACTAAGACGTTCAATGACTTTGTGCTTGCAAGTATCGAGTTGTTAATTAGATGAATGACGGGTGGTGGGATCTTATGTATAGATCTGGTTCGGCATAAACATCTTGCGAAAGATGATCACTTTGGATAATCAAGCTGGAGGTGAACAGGGTGGGCCCAACCAAGCATTCATGCGGGAACGGCGCTGTTCCGTCCCGGGCCTTGCTCGGGTCAAAATCTTCGGCATCCGGGGGCCTCGGGCGCCGATCCTATGGGGGAAAAAATGAAAAAGAAAACCCTCGAGGGTCGAAGTCGGACACTGGCTCACTAACGGAAACCATGCATGACGTAGCTTCCGTATTGAAAACCGACTTGCCGAGCTGGAGGTGCAAAATTGGCGGATGTTTGAAGCAGCGGACGTTCGATATCCGAATGACCGAAAGCCCGGTATTGTAGTAGTATTATACATGAATAGTTCGTCGTGGAAGGTGAGCCGTGAGTTTAAATTTACATCTGCCCAAATTTAATTTTAAACTAATGTGGAACAAAATGGGGGGTTTTAAAAAAAAAAAGTAAACGTAACAACAACAGAACACATCGACACGA
>JAIMZG010000390.1:0-62900 GCA_020466075.1 Colletotrichum coccodes
GGGCTGGGCTGGGCTGGGCTGTGTGGTGATGGTGGAGGGTGTGTGTGCCGGCCTTGGGACGAGAACAGTCAATCAATCCTTTGTTTGACTGTTGATTGCTTAAGCAGCTTACCCCGACTAAGAATAGTCGAAGAGGAGAAGCCGTTGCGTTGCCCGTATACTACACAGCAGGCGATTTGTCTTCCGCATCCTCGTCCTCCTGTTGGTCGCACAAGCAACCGAACGGCGGCTTGGATTGGATCGCGAGCGCAGTTTTTGCGACGCGACAGAAACCACACCTCCCCGTCCCCCTCGAAAGGCACCGTTTGCGTCGTAAGCCACACCGCAACAACGGAAAAATAAGGCCTGGGGCTGGGATCGTATTTGTCGCCCATCCCTTTCGAATGAGATCGCAGAGTCGGGTTCTCGCGACGTGACTGGTCCCCGCACGTCAACGGCAGAGTCTCGTCCCGAATCGGTTTGTGCCACCATAGGGAGGGGAGGCGCATCTGGAATCAAGCTTCCGTTCTGGGACCTCCAGTGAAAAGGGCGAGAACCTACTGCGTAATTAGGCATGCAAGGGAGCAGCAGAAGCTCTCGAATCGAAGCACACAGCTGCGCAAGCATTCGAGCTTGGGCGCGGATGGGGGGCGGAAACCTCCTGTGGAAGCTGTAGGCGGCGGCCCGTGGACTATTGACCAGTCGACTGTCGATCGCGGCAGACAACATTCCTGATTTCCCATGACTTTTTGCCGTTCGTGGCTTTCGTCCTGTGTTTGAATGGAGCTGCTGAAACAAGCTCGACGGCCAATGCTACGAGAGCACATGCCTGACGGACGAAGGGCGGCCGGCTGGCTACAATCGAGTCGTATTCCGTCCGTGCCAACCACCGGCCTTACTCGACGATCCCTATCTTGTACAACTGCCCCGTAAATCAGTAATAACTCAGACCGAAAAAGAGGTGAAGATCAGACTGAAACGGGAGAGGGGGATAAACACGGGTATCGACACCGAAGCCACACCGAACGAGCACCGCTCCCGCTGCTGCCGCCGCCGCCGCCGCCTGCCACTTTTCTATCTATTTTATTTTTGCACCCTGTGGCTCTTGTCCCCTCAGGTAAAAAGAAGAAGAAGCCATCACAAGCGTCCGCGACACCGGCGTTGCATCTATTTGCAAATAAGTGGCCGAGCGCACAAGCATCCCAAGCAAGCCACGACACACCCCGGATGCCAATACCTTCCTGCCGCGATTCATTTAGCCCCCTTTCTCCCCCCTGGCTGCTAGTATGGTGCACCGAGCGACCGGACGGCGGAAGCACGCCCGGCTGGCCCAGGCCAGGGTGCGAGAGCCAGGAATTCAGAAAGGTCGCCGACAGACCTTCTAGAACGCCGCTAGACGTTTTATTTGGTTGCTTCTCCCTCCGGCCAGGGGGGTGGTGTGTGTGTGTATGTGCGCGCGCTTCGTGTGCCTGTGTGGGCGTTTGGGTTTGTCGACCCCCCAGTCCCCCGAAATTGGACCGGCGGCGGGTTGTGGGGCCCGGAAGGGGGTCACCGCGCCGCCGCAGGGGGGCTCTCATCCGGTCTAGTGGCTTGTGCTGCTCGCTCGTCTCTTGCTGCTCTTTGGATCGCCGGGTGTATCTGGCATCGGCTCTTGCTCGGTTGCTGCCGGATTAGTCACCCGGGGGGACGGAAAGGTCAGGGACGGGTTTGTGCAATGGAATGCACAAAAGGGGGTTCGTGCTCCCGGAAACGGTGTCGGTGGGTTTTTGAAACGGTTTGGGGGGGACTGGACGGATTGGGAAGACACGGAGGCACGGGGGATGAGTGCGCTCTGCGTCCGGGGCGAGCAGGCCGTTGAGCCTTATTGCGGTTGCGTCTTTGTGGATTGTTGAGAACGTGCCTGATTGCGCTCACGAGGGGGGACGGTTGAGTCGGCTTTTTGTGGAATTCCGGGGGTCTCACATCAGCATCGCGATGCGTGGTCTCTCCGGTCCCGTCGTGGACGAGAGCTGTAGATGAAGCCGCCTCCCCAATTCGGAAATCGCGGGATGTCTACCCGGCGGGCCAGGTATCCTGTCGATACTGGTGTTTCTGGACTGATGGCTAAGGTTGATAGCCGGTTTCTCTAGGCGATTGCACCGGCTCTTGGGTTCTTCGTGCCATCACTTGCTTCGGAGCACAAAAGATGGATGACGATGGTTCCTAGTTCGTCATGAGGCTCTGCCGGTTTCCTCTCCGGACATGAATCCTGGGCTGACTCACTGCCCGAAGTCGCGAGGGCCGCATGCGAGGAGATGACTGGAGCCTCTGGACGAAGTCTGTATGATGTATATGGCCGCTGACGAGTCCGGGCTGGTCACGGCTACCTTTATTCGTCCGTCTGCTCAGGCTCAAGTCATCGACAACTACGCATGGTTCTCACAGCCTCGTTCAACCGGGTGGCGTTCAGCCTGCTTCTGTTCTCCTGTACTCGTCTCGCATGAAGCGAGTCGTGCGCTCAAGGTTTACGTTCCTTTACGTTCCTCGTATTTGGAAACCACCGGAGGCATTACGGATTGCTTGTGGTGTCTGGAAGTTGCAGACACTCCAAGGTGTCGGCCTGGGACCTCTCACTGTCGATAACGAGGCGACGTGGAATGAGTAGATGGCCGTCTCCGGGTTTGTAGATCTCATCGGCACAGTTGGCCGGGGCCGGACATGGAAACCAAACGCACGTCGCAGGGGCTGTTTCACACGATTACGGACAGTCGACGAGCCATGAGGAGATGGCGAGAACCAGAACCTGCCTGCGACCGAGGTCAAGTGCACCTCCACCGTGCCGGCGTCTCAGACCGGTTCCGGACACCGAGTCTGCTCAGGGTCGCGGTGCCAGATGCGTGCCATTGCAGCCGCGTTCCGGGGAACGCGGGTGTAAGAGACACGGTCTCGAAGACGCGACGTCAGTCGCCTCTGGGGAGATCGGAAACGAACGACGTGCAAGACACCGTCTTTTCGCAAGAGTGGTTCGATCTGTCAACCTCGCGATGCGTTTGACTTTGGCGGATGAGCGATGGCTCCGGGTGTCGTGCTGTTGGGTGGCTTCATCGCAAAGTTACGGCATCTGGTACCGAGTTTCATTGCCGCAGCACCTCATGGGGCAATGATGCCTGTGTAATGTCTGCATCGAGAGTATCTCATTAGTGCCAAGCATGCGTCTGCACGATTGATACTCAATAAACACTTTTTAGGAACAACTCGAAACCATTTCCTTGGACCTTATGAGCCATCCTGACCTGCATCCTTGACTGAACCATCCACCATGAACAAATGAAATCGGTACAGATGGGATGGGCGGCTCCGTCTCGTAGTATCGTAAGATGAAGTGGAGTCCACGGTTCTCTTGGTGGTTTTTCTGTGGTTGCGAGAGCCACAAGAGCGCAGGTGCCCGTCGTCTGACGGGACGGCCTTCAACTTCTCCAAACAACCATTCGCCCCCAAACAAAGTGATCTGTCGATTCTCGTCTGCAAAGTAACATGCCAGGATCGACCGGACCCCTGTATAACCCCTCTTCTCCTGACGGGCCGGCATGGCAAAAGATCACACATAAAGAGGGGAATCATGAGGCTATCCTGCCCGGAAAGGAGACCGGCTCGGTTACGGTCCTTCATCATTCAGTTGATGGCCGTTCTGCTTCGCCCGAAAACGTAGAACCCATCGCGAGACCCGACACCGAGAAACGATGCCCGAGAAGCCGCCCCTCTCCACCGACGTGGCGGAAATCATCCGCCGCAAAAAGTCCCAGTACTGCCGCTTCGCCGACGGCTGCGAGTGGCACCGCTTCGACGGCATCATGCTCCCCTCCTTCACCTTCGAGGCCGTCGAAACCGACGGCACCGCCATCATGCAGGGCGGCGTGCGATACCGCTGGGAGTCGCGCGGGGCGTGGGTCGCGCACTTCAGCGAGGCGTTCAAGGCCACGCAGTCGATGCGCCTCGTCGACCCGGGGGACCTGGAGCGGGTCTCCGAGGACGAGGTCAGGGCCGTGTTCGGGGTGATCTGGCACGCCGGCACGCGGGACACCGAGGCCGGGGTGCATTCCACGGGCGGGGGGCATTACTACGAGACCTGGAGGCGGGTCGACGGGGATTGGTTCATGGAGAGTTGTTTAATGAAAAGGTTGTACCCGAAGGTCCAGGATGTTTGAGGGGGCTTCTTGAGTGAGGGTTGTGAAACTGGGGTTCAGAAGGTGTTGTGTTGGTCGTTTGCGGGTGTCGGGACCGAAGAATGAGAGTCAGATGCGGACACGTCGAGTATATCGCGAGACAAGAGTTGAGAAACATCATCTTGATGTTGGAAGCCTCTCGATCACCCGAGACAACCATTCGATTTGCGGCGAGCGCCCTCCAAAGAATTGTTGGTCCCTTGAAGGAAACTTTTCCGTCACTTTCCTGCATCACGAACCGTGTGGTATCTCGCTTCGGCTTCGTGGAAAATATGTCTTGGTTTGGTTCGGAGTTTTTCGAGACTGGCTGCTTTTGGGTGTACTCGCGACAGACATGTATCGTACAGAGATGGTATTCTCTTGCTCCGTCTCCAGACCATACGGGTATTGTAGTTTTGGATGACAGCACTGGGGTATCGGAAGTGTCATCGCTCGTGCTACTCAACGCTGTCATTGGTTGTCGTACAGGTAAGAATGTCACTCAACACAGCAGTGACTCACTGACCTGGGCGGGTAAGGTTGTCTTCTGGGCAGACGATGCAATATCCCTTGAACTTGTCAGAACAATCTAGTACATCTGCAGCGTCTTCAGATGATCGATTGAAGCTCTGGGACTGTATTCGGACTGCTATATAATGTTATTACTGATTACCTACCTTCTGTATTCTAGAGATGTTCAGGTAGGATATATCGGAAACACAGGATGACAATAGTTCATGCACAGCGATCCTATCAGTTTCAAGTGACCTTGTTGTGCCAAGACGCAGGCCTGTCATAAAAAGTCGAGAGGGTTACCTAACTGGATGTTCTACTTCTGAGGTATGATTTGCTGAGAATGTGGTGACTGGCTGCTGCTAGAATTGTGTGTTCTCTGCTTGCTCTTTCACATTAATCCGAGACTGGCAAATGGTCCTTTTTATTGGCCTTGAGGGGGCTATAGTACCGGCCTCTTTGTGATACGCGAAGTCGGACTTAGACTTCAGATTAATACGCGGAGCCTTGAGAACCGGCGTTTCGGACATGGGGGCGTCAAGTGAAGAATGCGCGGCTATCGAATGATTCGAGTAGCTAGTCTGGATGTCGAAGTGGTCACATACTCACGGTGCGGCACGAAGAGGGAGGAAGCAGACTGTGTCACCTACAGCTTGGCCTGCCTTGGGCATATCGGCGGACCTAGGCTTCGCGGTATCTTCGAGAAGTAAAAAGACGGCATAATGATGAGATTTTAGTGAGGTCAGGTAGTAGAGGGTAGAGACTCTGGACCTCTCCGCCTCTGGGTCGTTCTCCTGTCCATATGGACTGAGGCTGTGGGTCTCTTTGACATGACTTTAAGCTAACGATAGTTCAGTTTATAAGGTACGATTTGGAACGAACTGCCTCGAAAGTTCGATTTTTTGATACTGACAGCCCCGGGCTTTAAGAGCGCGACAGACTTACAGGAGATACATAAATCCTAGGCTTTGATGCCGTTGGATCGAAACAACTCGCGGCCCCATTAGTAGAAAAGGAGCCTCTCACATTGCGCGCTGTTTTGAGTTCTCCTAGATATGACTTGCTGCATCTAAATTTTCAATTAAGCAACCATGGAGGAGGATTGAAGTTGACGAGAAATAGTCTGGCTGACCAATGAGCAGTTCAACTTTTGCCCGAGTCGATGAACGGTGGGCTGCAGATTTAAGTTCATCGACTTGATCATTCAGTGTCTGAACGCGATACATGCAGTGGGCGCTTCCTATGTGAAATATGGACATCAAGGCTAAAAGCGGGTGCTGGAGCGGAACGAAATCACAACTGAGAATGAGAAGACGACCCTGAACATAGGATGCAAGCACAGATGAGACATTGCTTGTACCGGCCTGACTGACGATCCATTTGAAAAGTCCAGAAGAAATAGCCCAGTAGCGGAGGACCTACTCGTCTAGCTACATGTCACTTTTGGGAGACATGGTGGCCCGTAAAACCACTCCTTTGTCCCCGAAATTAAACAACACGACGTGCCGAGCCATGAGAAAACCTAGTAGTCACTGAGCCTTCACTTTTTGATCATTCTAGAGAGCCAGACCAACTAGTACAAACTAGTTTCAACAGCATTCGATACCAAGTAATAAGTTATCACGGGGTGCACGTCTGAGGTCTTGATGATTGCTCAATTGAAGATACGGCTTCATCAGCACTAGTTACAGTGTTTTTTATTTGCATAGCGCTGCTATCAACTCCTCGGTCTTGATTATGGTTGCAGAGGGAAACACAGACAGATACTCATATACAATAGAAGCAATTATCAAGCAGCAGTCTGTTGTCTGTAAAGATTGCAAAGCTCCGGGCTTCCGAAACACCGCGCAACGGAAACCGGCGCGACGTTCGGAGCGCCGTCTTATATGGATTAGCCAACTTGAAAAGGCACCAGCATAAGGTATCTGTTCTGACATGTATGGTATTGCTCAATGAAGACCACAACAATGGAGATGCCCTGTTACCGAATCGGTGCCTGGTCAAAGGCAGCATGTGCTAACTGTCCGGTGTTACCCCTGAATCCGAGGTGAGTTTCAGCTGACACGATCTCTGGACTGGGTGACAGCAACACGTTCAAGTGCAAACAAGTATATGATACATGAGAGATTAAACCTTGTCAGCTTAAATACACTCAGCAAATGTCAATCTTCTTCACTTGCAATATCTGCCCGAAACTTGCAAGAGAATGCCCTTTGTCAACTCATATCACTGAAATGCAGCTAGACAGCATTTTGAGCTTACATACTATTCATAAAGCGTGCTATCGGAACCGTCTCACCATCAACCGTGTGCATACTTGTTTCCCGATACGTAGGATCGTGGACGGCTCCCTCGGAGCCTCAACGCTTCAACTGAACCGTGCTTTCCTTCCGCTACTTCCTTCCCTGCTTAACTTCCCGATTAAAAAGATTCGAGGCTATACTTCTTTCCCTTTTCTTTTGGTTGCATTTCTGATACAAAACCATCCATCCAGCCCAAATCTCCAACTCTTCTTCCCTTACAACAACAACAACTTTTTCCAGTCTATCACAAACCATACCCGACCTCAAACAACAGTAAGACCTGTTTCCCTATAACAATTCTGATTTGAAGACCAATACATTAACAAGCAGTATCAGTCTGAACATTCAAGCCATATACTATCCACATTTATCACACCGCTCACTCGTCCACTGTTGGTTTCGCTCCTCATGCGCTCTCTCAAAGTTACAAGCTGACCAAAACATTCCAGACAGTCAAGATGTCTGACAAGGTCACTCCTGCCCCGTCGGCCAGTGACATTAACTATATGGTCACCCTCTTTCAGCACACAACCGAGAAGCCTGCCATCGACTGGGAGAGCTTCGCCAACGCGGCGGGCTTCAAGAACACGAATGTTGCCCAGGTGTGTTCCTTCCTCTTTCCCGCGAGCAACTATACCTTCATTTTATGCTAACTCATTTTAAACAGTCTCGTTGGCATCAGATTAAGCGCAAATTCAAGAACACAGGTGCGCAGGCCACTCCGAAAAAGAACACCGCCAACGCCTCCGCCACCACTCCTGGCTCCGAGTCCAAGGTCAAGAAGGCCACCGGTCGTGTTGGAGCGAAGGCAAAGAAAGAAAAGAACGTGGTCAAGTCGGAGGAAAGTGACGAGGAAGACCCGAAGGATGAGACCCTCAGCAACGCGGCTCTTCCCAAGCTTGAGGACAAGTCTGACATTTGAGAATACTTTCGGGTCATGAGCATGCTTTACACGGCAAATTTACTTTCGGGACTGGAGAGAAGGATCAGAATGTTACTCAAGCCCAAGTTTAGTCTCTTTCGTTAGGAGAGAACTGCCGCATATGCGAGATGCATCAACAAGAATTTTGACTGCGGACTACGAAGCGTTAGCACTTTTGAGTCGCAACGGTGACAATTTCGCCGTGGAGACATAACACATCTCGATTTCAACTTTTTGCACAATCTCGTTGCATCGCGACTGAAAAGCAATGTGCATGAAGTTCCAACAGGCAACTACCCAGGCGGTCTCGGCCTGGCTTTTGTCAACGTCGCCTCGCCACATGAGGAGCTCACCACGCATTTCCATACGTGTTCAGAGAGGAGGCATATAAGTTCGCATCTTATCTGTGCTAGGATGCTCTACGAAATGGATCCATTCTCCTGATACCTAGTGTCTTCTCGTGGGATCTGAGCCAGTGATTGAATCCGGCCACTTCTCCATCTTTCCTTCGCCTTCGTCAGCTTTTCAGACTTTCCTGCCATTGTTGAATCTCTCAATATGTATTTGCCAATTTACAATGGTCAGATTTTCCAGGTGTTTGTTATCTGGGACTCACCCGGTCGACCGATCACCAGCCAGAGATGGGTGCCTACCCAGGTAACAGAGCACCCTGTCTCACAAGGCGGGTGCTCGACGTGAGCTCCTTCTCGACCAAGGGATCCGTGTTGTCTGATATATTTAAACTCCTATCCAAGCTGAAGCTGGAAATTTCTTTCCTCTTGTTGCTCCTATCAACCTTAATTTGCCTTCCTCGCTCGACGATCATCGCAACAAGCTTCATCAAAGTCACTCGTCAGCAACACTACACAAACATCAAGCATCCAAGGCTACACGTAAGTCACTTCAGCTCAATTTATTTTCTTCATATAGCTACTTTCTGGCGGCTTTGGCGGACATCTCTGACTTGCTCCAGAAAAATGCCTCCCAAGAAGCCCGCCACTTCCGACAGCGAGGGCTCCGTCCCCAGCTTCACCGGGAACGAGGCCCTCTTCGTCAAAGCCATTTTTGACAGTATGAAATCGCGCCCTGACGTTGACTACGGCAAAGTCGCCACCATTACGGGCCTTGCCAATGCCAAGTCCGCCAAGGATAAATTCCGCGCTATATCCAAGAAGCATGGCTGGTCGTCCACCGATGGCTCTGGTAGCGGCGGCGCTTCCAGCTCGGCTAAAGGTGCTCTTGGTGCCAAGAACACGAATAAGGTCAAGAAGGCCCCTCTGAAGAAGAAGGGCATTGCCCAGCGCAAGGAGAAGGTATGTGTAATCATGCTCGCCATGTCTTGCACATATGTCGTGGATACCAACTATCAAGCAGGTCAAGAAGCAGGAGTCTTCGGAGTCCGACGATGACGAGGACGTCACAGCTAAACTTGAGTCTGACTCCGATGGACAGAAGGCCGCCAAGGACGAGATGATGAAGGGCAGCAGCGACAGCGACTAGACGTTTCCGCCCCCGAGAATTGCCTATCTCTCACAGAATGTAGCATCGAGGGCACACCGGGTCTGGGGAGTCGCCACGAGTAATGTTGAGGTCAGAGCATAGAGTAAGGGGTGGAAAGGGCCTTGAATTTACCGTCAGACGAGAATGGCAAACCAGGCTAGACAATTCCAATAGGCTTTTTTTCTCTCATGGACCATGCTTTTCAAACCTGGTGTGAAACCCCCAAACAACACTTCGATTCTCTCCTTTGTGATTTTTAAGCTGACTCTCATCTTCATGAGCCGAAAGACCTGGAGCAAGTTATGGAAACTCTCCCTTCTGTCAAAAGGAAACCTTTTATGAGATCATGGAGACCTTAATGTCAAAGCCGTGGTTTTCTTCCGATGATCTGTGTAGCAGTGTCCTTTTTATGGGCAACCAAAGCTCGATGAAAGCTGGAAAGAGACGGCGTGTCTTTGACTTGGCCAGCGTTGTCTCCTTTTTAAACAGCTTTGTCACCTATTTAACCCATTACTAGGTATCTGTGTTGAATAGATGTGTCCAAACATCCCATACTTCTGAGATTTTGCCAACTTAACTCTCTTCATTGCCCTAGAACCTCGAAGAACAGGAGAAAGCGCCAAGAGTCCAGCTCTGAACCAGTCACTCAAACAACACAGCCTCCATCACCTCAGTTTAACAAACCTCCAGAGCTTACGTGGTTTCTAAGGAGTCTGGACCAATACCATTGAGCCAGGGGCTTCAGCCAGCCTCCGTATCGTCGGAAACCGCTTTGGTTCCTGAGGATTGGAAAGGGCGCCATTAGACCCGTGTCTTTGGAGGAGGGCCAGTAGGTGAGCCCCCAGTCTAGTTAACTTACCAGCGGTGTCCCCAACGCATTATATAATGTCCGTCAACCCCTTCATCCTGGACGTTGTTACCCATGACCTATATCTCAACCCCCGAAATAATCCAAACCATTGATCATCAGCATCCACCGTATCTAGAACTCACTCATCATGAAGCTCTTGTTGCTTCCCTGTATTTTCTTGTCGGTTTTGTGTCTGTCCTAGGTGGTTCCTGACTTCTCTTCTTCTAGCTCTCGCCTTGTTGTCAAGCTTCCCGCTCATCGTCCAGCTGTTATCGCCAGTCGTGTATGATCCTTTGACCACCTGCCTGATCTGTTCTCAACCACAGGCCCGCATGACCCTGCCTCTTGTCCAGGTAGCTCTCGCCTGTTCTAGCCCATCTTTGTTTTGTTCCACCCATTATTTCCAACTTCTCACCAGAACTTCCACCCAGCCTATCTCATCTCTACAACAGCTACCAAACTTCAAGCTCACACTGACGAACTCAACACTTGAGCACTGCTCTGATTTTTGAAGCGACATACAATATCTTCGACACTCAACCCATCCTACACTGCTCATCATGGCTACCGTCGGTACCGATCCTGAGGGACAGGTCAGGTTTTTGGTCAACTGCATCAAATACTCGCAGGGCGGTCGGGTGAGTGCGGAATACTCAATATTTGCCATCAACATGTAGCTGACGTTGACAGGTCGATTTTCAAGCTGTCGCCGACGACTGCAACATCGTCTCCAAAGCTGCTGCGTAAGTTACTTGGCGACGTCGCAGTTTCTCATCTCGCGATCACGTCCATGCTAATTCAGCTCGTATCCCCAGTGCGAAGCGATTCGAGCGCATCTTGAAGGCTCATGGCATGAAGACCAGCGAGCTTTCCAAAAGTGGTCCGATGAATGGAACCGCCTCTCCCGCCCAGAGCACCGCCAGCCCCAAGACACCCGTCAAGAGCGCCAGCAAGGCCAACTCCAAGTCCAAGGGAAAGCGCGCTGCTTCCAGCACCCCCACCAAGGACACCAAGCGTGCCAAGATGGCCAACCACGCCGCCGCCTCATCGTTCAACAAGGAGGATGGCGAGGAGGATGACGAGGAGGATAAAGATCAGTTCAAGGTCAAGGATGAGACGCAGGATCTTGATGGCACCTTCACCAACAACGGTTCGTACTATGATAGCCCTCGAGGCCGCGATTACGATGACGACGACCTGCAACTTCTCTACATCGTAGAGAAGCCGACCGGTTGCCCCGTCCACGGTTCCGGCGAATCTCGAAGTGCCAATTCCGCGTCTGTTTCGAGCGATGCTAATACCGAATCTTCTGTTCAGATGATGCCCAGGGCAGTGAGCCTTTCGAGGCTTGACGGCGCCAAAATACCGGCTTGCTATCATGGCTGGGGCTTCATGCCAGAGACGCCTGTCTATGCATGGCCGGATACATGCGCGCTGCATGGAGAGCGAGAAGCCGCTCAGTTGGTCGGCATATGTTAGTAGTTCCCTTGCAGTTTTACCGAGATTTAGCTGACAAAACTTCCGGCAGGACCAGAGATAACCCCTCTCAGCATTGACGACACAGCTATCACAGGTCACTGTGGATTTTGCAAGGACGGCTTAAGTTTAAAGGGATAAGCTTCGATGAGAACTACTGGAAATCATAAATAAACGCTTGATCTCCACCTCAATCCCACACAGTGATAATGACAGATTCATGTGCGACGCGAGCATCGTGAGCCGTTAGAGGGACTGCCACGGCGCTGCCTGATTGGGCAGGTGGGCTTTTCTTGGCAACGGGGAGCAGGGATCATCCCGCTTTCGCCGGAGCATTTGTGGCCCAAATTCGACGACATCTTCAGATCCTGTGCATGAACATGCTTCTTTCGCCCTCCGTGCCTTCCAGAACAACCAGACTGGGCCTTTGAGAACAAGTCATTATGACCATGTCCAAATTCAACGTGCCTATGTACATAATACAGCACTTTCGCTTTCCAATTTTACTCTCCGATCTCAAACATGCCATTGCATCCTCTTGGTCCTGCTGGTCCTGCTACCAAGCTGCAGTTAAGTTGAGCAACCGCACGACATTATGTAAAGGAACGACTCCAAGAGACATTCATCTACATCCAACTACCACTATTGCTTCTTCGTCTTCCACTTCAAGCGCAACGGTGGCTCAGTCACATATCGGTTGAGGAGTTCCCCATCACAAAGGTGTAGCGTAAGTTCCATCGCGAAGCATCTCGGCACGCCTTGGGCATTAGAGGACCACATAGCAATACTGTCCTACATTCCTTGTAAAAGCATCGCGTGTTATAATCACCGAGGCTCAAGTAACTGGGAGAATCCTACATCACATCATCCACAAACGGTCGGCCACTTTGCTCGAGCAACGCAGGCAGGAAGATAGACACGAGACGAGTGCATTTACCTCCTTCCTTCCAAAGCCGGACTCCAGAACACCAAACCTCATTAACCTCTCGAGAAAATCTCACCAGGCTCATGCTACATGTCCCCAGCCTCACAGTTCAGAGACGGGTGACCAACCAGAGTGTCCCATTCATACTTCTCCCATTTCGTCCCTAACTTCACTCTCACCTGACCTCCTTCCCTCACCTCGCCAACCGAATTCGTCTCCCCATCTACTTCACCCGAGGGCGCACACAAATGCGAATATCGGCTCCCCTTCTCGGCACACACACGCACATCTGATTTTACTCCTTTTCGTCGGCGCAGAGAAATTTCTTCCCTTCTTCCAAAAACCCAACTTCTTCTCTCCTCTCCTACCACGATTGAGCGAACACAACTTCTCTCAATCCATACACGCGACGAGCCGCACTTTCTCGTCCACAATTGATCGCGACAAAACTACACACCTCGACAATTCCGATTTCTGGACCAATTGGTGAGTAGCTTGTCGGCTGGGTCTTCTTTCGCCTCTTCCTTTTTCTTCTCAATCAGACCGCAAGTTTTGGGCGCTCAACTGACCACCCAAGCAGACGGTGTCACCCAAAACTCCCACCATCGTCGCGTATTCTCACTTACGACGCCAATTCATCGCGACCACAATGTGCGACTCTTCGCCCTCACCTCGCGCCGACAAGGCCAATCGATGGGAGCTCTCATCAAGCGGCTCGTCGCCCCGGTCCAACTCTCCGACCAACACGAACAGCTTGTTCTCCTCGCCTGAATCACCCGCCGACACAGAGCAGTCCTTTCCCAGCTTGAGCTCGGATGCAGTCAAAGAATTACCGGCATCGAAGCATCCCAATATCTTCGTGATGCCCAGCCTCGCCAACCATGTACTCATCGGACAGACTGCCTACACACCTGGCCAAATTCGAGGCATGGTGGAGGAGCTTCAACAAGCCCGAAAGTCAGGGGCATTTCCCAACACAAACGCCACTGTCGAGGACCCTCAAACCATCGTCGAAGACTACCAACATCTTCAGCGCCTCCGGGATGCTCGAGGCGACCCTAGTGTTCACCCTCCTCAACAGTACAACGTGCTCATGGTCGACGTTGCCCGTCGCATCAAGGCTCGCGATGACGCCCATGGAGGCTCAACCAACCTCCAAGAGATGGACCACCGAGTCCAAGGCTGGATGAACTCAATCAACAAGGAAGCGCGCATGCTGGAGATTACACAGGCGGCACTTCAGCGCAAGGGCATCAACAACCCCACACAAGACGACTTGGACGCCATCGCCGAGGAGTTCATGCAGATCGCGGAGCGCACCCTTCTCGACGTCGCCAACCCCCTGCGGATGAACGCCAGTCGCATGGAGGGCAACATCAGCCGGTTCGACAGTCAGCTCAATGGCTTCGATGGTGCAATGGCAGCTCAGATCAACGGCTTGTCATCTCTCAACAATGCGGTGAACACATCGATGAGTGCTCAGGTGGACACACTTAACACCATATTGAGTTCTCAGAGCAGCAATTTTAATGGTTCTGTCAACATGCTCAACACGGCACTCAATACAGTCACCACCGACTTACATCAAGTCACCTCCAACCTGCCGGCATTGATTACCACGGCAGTTCAAGCTGCAGTTCGCGAGCAACTTTCTTCTATCTCTCAACAACATGGCTTCAGCGCGCAGCACCGAACAAACTACGAGCAACCACCTGGTTATGCTACAGCCACGCGCTCGCAACAACACCAACAAACCGGTAGAAACGCCTTCGCCCAATTCACACACCCGGCTGCCTCGACGACTCAGGCTTTGGAACCACAGCAATACGAGCGGGACTCTCATGAAAACACACTGCCGGCAAAGTCGAAACTCAAGAAGTTCCTACGGTGCATCACCGGACAATGGCGTTCGAAGAAGGGGGGAGGTCACAAGGAGGCTAGCTCGGCATAAGCTTCCAACATCCACTGTCCGATTGTGTGGGCAGCTCTCTGCGATCTGACACGTACTTGATACATCTGATCACCAAGCTTTGGAAAAATCGCAGGCATGATGGGAGGATATTGGTTTTGTAGATTATTGGACGCTCTGAACTCATATCACGAGATTAATAATTCACCACAACCACTGAACAGCTGTGCCATCGTGAGTTCCCATTATAAGCCAAGCAACTAGACTCATGAAATAGTTGCCCCTTGCTTGAGAGCGATGCCGTTAATATCACGATAAAAATTGAGCCATCTCTGCGCTCCAATTGTACATGAGAAGAACAAGGCTTCAGAATCAGAGACCTCGATCTATCTCTGCTGGTGTTCTTCCATATTGGCCCTCCTTTTTCGAAAAGCCAGACAAACAACGAGGGGTTTCATCGAAGTATCAACTTCCCTGGACAATTAACTGATTGATGTGACTGACAAGCCATAGCCAAGGCCTCGGGAGGTTGCCAGCATGTTACGCACTTTGCGCAAATGGCCACCCTTGAACGACTTCATCACCCAGCAACGCCAGGTCGGAATCCCAGATATTTCGTAGCTGCCTAAATTGCCAGCGTATTTACGAGCTCCTCGACGCGTCCTTCACTCGCGTCCGTGTGCTCTCACCTACGGCGACCTCACCCACTGCCAACGCGTCTCCCGGTCACGGCGGATGCCTTCCCTCGGTTGAGCCACATTAGCGTCGCTCACCGAGTTGCCCACCCACTGCCCATCTCCCTCGATCAACGAACTACCCGCGTCAAGATTACTTTCTACCTGGTCTTCCTTCCTCTTTCCACAACCAACCCAAGCTCCGAGCCGCACCTCCCGCCCGCGCGCATCTCTTTCTCCTACTCAATCCCCTGTTTTCCTCTTCTGCCTTTCCTACACACACCCCAACTTCTCTCGAGAGTTCTCTCGACGAATCACCTACTGCCTTGACGACAACTTTTTCGATCCCATCGAACAGTCGTCAACTTTGCTATTGCAAGCCTCTCTGTCCTGCTACCAAGAGCAATTACAACCACAATCGCAGTCGCCATCGCATTCGCAGGTAAGTCACCATCCATCTGTGTTTATTCAGTCTCACATTGCCACCTTTGCGTTCACAACAAGTTATTTCACCTCTTACTCTACTAAATGCAGACGTTCATTTCTTTGTTGGGCGTGTCACTTCTGTTCTTGCCTGAAACTGAGGCTTTCTCTTTTCCGAATATCCCTTTCTGCCTACCATCGCACTGCTTCTTCCTTTGACACGCCACTTCATTACTTTCTCGCACCACTTTTATGTACTTCCAGTTGGTGAGCTTTGACTAATAAAAACGCTCAGATCATGGCGCCTGTTAAAAAGAATGCCCCAAGGGCCTCAAAGGCCCCGCAGCTCAAGGGCCCGCATGCTGGCATCCAGAAACCCAACAAGGATGCCAAAGGCAAGAAGTCTGGAGCCCATGCTACCAAGAATGGCACCAACCGACAATCCGTCCCTGCTGCAGCTTCAAGCAGCACCAAGACTGCTGAGGAGAGCGGCGAGGGTTGGCAATGGACCGAGAACCCACCGACTGCCGAGCAGATTTCAAAGAACGGTCGACAAAAGGGTCGCAACTTGGTTCAATGGAACCGTGAGCAAACAACACCCAGTTTCAGTCAGTAATCAGCTAACCATGAACACAGGTCCTGAGGTCCTGAACCTATTCTTGCACCACTTGACGTATGAGTTGGGCAGATCTCGCATCGATATCAGTGGGCCTCTGGAACGGGCTGCTCATCGACTCCAGCCTGGAACGTCGCTTCAATCGTGGATCCAATCCAGAGCTCGGGACCGCAAGAGACTGTTCAAGTTGGGTTATATGCTACCACCTGGAAGGCAATGCGACCCAACCGTCCGAGGCGTCATCAATGTGCCAACGCCTGAAGACCCGAAAGCCGAGAGAGAGATCTCTTTTCGCGAGCCATACTATCACCAAGACTTCCCGGTCCCGGTCCCAGGCTAGGAGCCTGAGGCTGACGAGGCTGATGAGACGAACGAGGGTGATGATGAAGCCTCGCAGGTGAAAGATATCAATGAGGATTACGAGCTCAACGATAAGGTAAGCCCCAGACGACTTTTCATCCATTCGCCACTGACAATGGCAAATAGCAGATGGAAAAGAAAACCAAGGGAAAGCAGGTGAAGACGTCTCATTCGCAGACCAACAACATGGCCTGTCAGCAGACGCAGTCTCAGCCCCAGTACCTTCAAGATATGATCTGGGCGCCGCAGATGTACCCGGCGCCGCGAAGCCAGTCCACTCATCTACGCCGGCGTCCTTGAGTATGGCCAACCCCTTTGGTGCTCAAACCACGGAGGCGCCTCAGCTGTTCGGCCAAAGCAACTACTGGGGCGGTATCGATCCCGACTTCAACCCAATGCTTTCGATGCCTACCGAAATTGGCATCGAGTTTCGGCAGCCTGGCCTGTATGGGGCTTATAGCTACAACAACATTATCAACGGCAACAATCCCTTCTACGACTACCATTCTCATGAATCGACCCTTGGCGCAACGCCTTGCAACGCCAATGATTCGAAAGCCACTACTGGTGAAACTTCATCCGTTGAGGCTCTGCCTCCGACACGCCCAACTTCCTTGATTAGGAGGTTATGGCATAACCTCACTTACACCAAGGGTCAGTAGGGCCCGAGGATTGGAAATCGGAAAGCATACACTCAATTTGGATCGTGCTTTGGTCTTTGGGTCTTGCTCTGGATCTCAGGACCTTTTCTTTTGTCATATGGTAATGATTTGTGGTCGCAGCAGAAGGCAGGGCTGGACATGCCGCTGCCAACTGCGACCCTGAAGTGGTTCCGACCATTTCTCATCTTGGGATTACGGAACAAGGGGGGAGGATGAAATCGGCGGACCAAGGCTAGCCTTCTCTGGTTTTATACTTTCATTCGGAGGGTATTGCGTTTGGCTGTTTCTTTCCTTTTTTCCCTCCTCTTTGAGATTTGGGATGGATGTGACCACCTAGCATGTAGCATCAGCCTAGCATAAATCAATGTACTTCAAGTGTGTTGATGAAACTTGACAAAAAAGTAGGTCACGGCAATGAATTTGGTAGAAGATGAATCAAATTTAGCTTTCTCAAACGACTTTGTTAAAAACTGCGACCAAAAGCAGATTGCGACCTGGGAGCATTTGAGAGGGTCGGGGACCATACTGTTGCCTTCTATCACTCTCCCCGTGGCCTGTCTGCGTCGACAAGACGCATCTATGTCCAGGGCTAGCTTTCCGTACAATTGGGCGACTCGTTCGATTCGACATCACCAACACAAGAAGTTTATACACGAAACTGAAATCAGAAACTTTCTCTCACATTCCATCAGCGAGCATGGCGTTGATGATCTGTACTTGACGATCCGCATTCGTGTCGCTCCACTCCTTGTCGTAGTTGAGCCCGTAGGGCCAGAAGTGCGAACCGCCGCAGCTGATCTTGGCATCGGCGCCGTCCCATGATCGGAGCAGGGGCAGAGCCGTGGCCCAGTCGCCGGAGGAGCATTTGGAGTTGAAGGCGGCCGTTTGGCCGACGCCGAGCGTGTGCGCGATCTCGTGGAGCGCCGTCCGCTCGTTCATGTACGGGCGGTTGGACCCGAAGCGGACGTCGCCTTTGTAGCTGGCCTCGGCCGTAGGCACGCCGGGCGTGTAGTAGACGCGGAGGGACTTGCTGGCGCTTCCCAACTTGGCGTGTCTTGCGACGGCCAGTTCCATGGCAGCTTCGATTTTGGTGTACGCATCGCTTTGGTCGGCTGTAGGGTTCGCAGCCTTCTCGAGCGTCCAGGTGATGGCACTTGAGCGGCGGAGGCGGAGACCGCGAGAATGGCAAGGAATGAGAGCTGCATGTTTTAGACCGACTGAACAAAGACGGGACGACTATGAAAATGAGACGCTGGTGATGCTGATTGGGATGATGTTCGAGTCTTTCCCGAACGATCATCCCTTCTTATACCGACAGAGAAGCGGCATCACCGTTCATGAGATTGTCCAGGCCACCACAGGTCGCCAGCTTGAACGAGTTGGAAATGAAGGACATGAGTTGTGAACTGCTCGTTTTCAACTTCCGTCCCCTAATCCCCCTGCAACAGCAAGGCCAAAAGGTTAGGGGTCGCATCGCGACGATATGGCGTCGATGCGCTGTTGCCTCTTGCTTCACATTTAGCCACAATAAATCTAGCGAACGCGTCTATAAAAGAAACATGTATGAATCGTTGCGGCGTCGTCTTTAATTGGGACCAACCAGTTGACTCAATCCACTGGGATGGTAGATCCCATGACTTGCTTGATATGCCATCCAATGACTGATACGACGTTTGCTCAGGGGAAATAGCCGATCCCGACGCCGATGCCCTCCGATAGTCGAACCCATGTCGACGGTTCGGCATTGTTCCCCGGGCGATAACCATGTGCGGATGCTGAGAATGGAGACAGATGCCATTGGAAAACGGTAGAAATGCACCCATAACGCGCTAGTCCGCTTTTGCTCTGGCGCTCCAAAAAGGCACCTCGTTTAGCCGAAGGTCCGAGATAAATTTTTGGAGCCGTCGACGGGAAGCTTCTCCAATTCCATCACTCACTACCGCAACTTTTTACTTGGAGCGACACGTGTGATTCACTCCTGCGACACCTTCAATCCTTGCTTCTGTATTTCTATTTTCTTATCTAGATACCCTCATAATAAGATTCAAGATGCAGCGCGCACTCACTTCCCGCGCGAGAGCGTCCGTCCTCTCCGCTGCTCCCAGCAAGTTCCGCGCCGGTGCCGGTCTGGGACAGCAGCTTCGCTTTGCCCACAAGGTTAGTCGACACATCGCGTGGCAACGGCAACGCCATCAGCGAGAACATACTGACAGAATCTATAGGAGCTGAAGTTCGGTGTTGAGGCTCGCGCCTCCCTCCTGGCTGGTGCTGAGACTCTGGCTAAGGCCGTCGCGACAACACTTGGTCCCAAGGGCCGCAACGTCCTCATTGAGTCCAGCTACGGCTCCCCCAAGATCACAAAGGGTACGGCAGAGCTTAATTGAAACAATCGAGGGGACAAGTGACTAATTGGATGCAGATGGTGTCACTGTCGCGAAGGCAATCACCCTGAAGGACAAGTTCGAAAACCTCGGAGCCAAGCTGCTCCAGGAGGTCGCCTCCAAGACCAACGAGACCGCCGGTGACGGAACCACGACCGCTACCGTTCTGGCTCGTGCCATCTTCTCCGAGACCGTCAAGAACGTCGCCGCTGGCTGCAACCCCATGGACCTGCGCCGTGGTATTCAGGCCGCCGTCGATGCCGTCGTCGAGTACCTGCAGAAGAACAAGAGAGATATCACCACCAGCGAGGAGGTTGCCCAGGTCGCCACCATCTCTGCCAACGGTGACCAGGAGGTCGGTCGTCTGATCGCCAACGCCATGGAGAAGGTCGGCAAGGAGGGTGTCATCACCGTCAAGGAGGGCAAGACTCTGGTCGACGAGCTCGAGGTTACCGAGGGTATGCGCTTCGACCGCGGCTTCGTCTCCCCCTACTTCATCACCGACGCCAAGTCCCAGAAGGTTGAGTTCGAGAAGCCCCTGATCCTCCTCTCCGAGAAGAAGATCTCCGCCGTCCAGGACATCATCCCCGCCCTCGAGGCCTCCACCCAGATGAGACGCCCTCTGGTCATCATCGCCGAGGACATTGAGGGTGAGGCTCTCGCCGTCTGCATTCTCAACAAGCTCCGTGGCCAGCTCCAGGTTGCTGCCGTCAAGGCCCCCGGCTTCGGTGACAACCGCAAGTCCATCCTCGGCGACTTGGCTGTCCTCACCAACGGTACCGTCTTCACTGACGAGCTTGACATCAAGCTCGAGAAGGCCACCCCCGACATGCTTGGCTCCACCGGCTCCATCACCATCACCAAGGAGGACACCATCTTCCTGAACGGTGAGGGCGCCAAGGACGCCATCACTCAGCGCTGCGAGCAGATCCGTGGTGTCATGAACGACCCCACCACCTCCGACTACGAGAAGGAGAAGCTCCAGGAGCGTCTTGCCAAGCTCTCTGGCGGTGTCGCCGTCATCAAGGTCGGTGGCTCCTCCGAGGTCGAGGTCGGCGAGAAGAAGGACCGCTTCGTCGACGCCTGAACGCCACCCGCGCCGCTGTTGAGGAGGGTATCCTGCCCGGTGGTGGTACCGCCCTCATCAAGGCCTCTGCCCTGGCCCTGAAGGACGTCAAGACCTCCAACTTCGACCAGCAGCTCGGTGTCACCATCGTCAAGAACGCCATCACCCGCCCCGCTCGCAGCATCGTCGAGAACGCCGGCCTCGAGGCTCCGTCATCGTTGGCAAGCTCACCGACGAGTACGCCAGCGAGTTCAACAAGGGATTCGACAGCTCCAAGGGCGAGTACGTCGACATGATTGCCGCCGGTATCCTTGACCCCTTCAAGGTCGTCCGCACTGGTCTCGTTGACGCCAGCGGTGTCGCCTCCCTGCTCGGTACCACCGAGGTCGCCATTGTCGAGGCGCCCGAAGAGAAGGCTGCCCCTCCCATGGGTGGCATGGGCGGCATGGGCGGTATGGGAGGTATGGGTGGCATGATGTAAAAGCATGATCAACGTGTCTTGTATTAAAAAGTCAATGGGGCGAGGGGCATTGGGCATCGGTGTTATTATTAAAACGGATGTATAACTGCGGCCATTTGTACTAATCTCCCCTCTTTCCCCCTTTTACGCAGCAGTTTCCCTAAGGGACTAAAGAGCTCTGTATTGTACAATAGCACTAGCAAGTTATGTAAGATGAAAGAAAGAAAAGTTAAAGAGCAAACCAAAGACATTGACATGAGCTGCGCACGGTGACGCTGGATGTTGACAACAGCTTGTCACCTCAAAGAGTTGGCTTAGACCATTGTACTGTCGTTCTAGTCAACTAGAGTTTCTTAGCTTCATGCCGATAAGTAAAGCAGGCAGCCGTTAAGACCAGTCAAGTCCACAGACCAGTCCACGTAATACATAACAACAGGCACCCACCAATCTTGGAGTTCAGTGAGGATTCTCTGCGCTTGTTTCTACCATGTAATTGCACTCGTCGGCACATTGGGCTGCCCGAAACAAAAGGTTCCAAGTTCAGGCTCTGTTCTGTTGACTGCCTGGGGGTAGGATTCGTCAACCTGCTGTGGCTGACGCAGACGCAGTAATCGGAGTCGAGTCACGTGCGCTCATCTCACCTGGACAACAACCCCACCATGCGGGTGTTTTTCTCGCCCGCCTCGCTTCCCCCCTCCACGGTGACCCAACTCCTCCGTTCCTGTCCAAGATACCTCACCAACCGACGCAAGCTGTTGCCTCTTTTCTGCCACCACCCTCACCAGTGCAGCAAACTCCCGGCCGAACCACTCCATCTTCGAAGTAGGCACCCGTTTACCTCCCTTGACCTTTGGTATCGCTAAACATTATTATTAACGTGCCAATTTCTCCTTTTTTGGTTTTCCTGTTGCTAATCTGCTCTCTCTCAGCCCACTTTCCCGCCTATTCTCTCCCAGCCACACCCCCGCCATAGACCAGCATCATGGTGAGTAACTAAAAGCTTCCAAGGATCAGCCGTCTACCAAAACAACAGTCTAATTTCAATCGCAGTCTCAATCTGGGTTTGTTTCCCTCTTCCTTCCGCCGTGCCTCAACTGTCCGCGCCGACGAACCTCTACCGCTTGTTCGATGACGATCCCGGCGGAGCAGGACAAGCTGGCTCCATCTTCCGCGGCAACGCAGCGCATGCTAACCCGATTTTCCCCACCAGAGCGAACGTGTCTCAGGACTGCATAACGGCCTACAACGACCTTAAGCTCTCCAAGAAGTACAAGTTCATCATCTACAAGCTGTCGGATGACAACAAGGAGATCGTCGTCGAGGAGGCTTCGGCCGATAAGGACTGGGAGACCTTCCGCGAGAAGCTGATCAACGCCACGACCAAGACCAAGAGCGTACGTGGCTTTCTTTCACATACAATGCAAAACCGAGAATCACTAACATTGCATTAGGGTGCTGTCGGCAAGGGCCCCCGCTACGCCGTCTACGACTTCGAGTACAGCCTTGCTTCTGGTGAGGGTGAGCGGTACGTTGCCCCGCATTCGCCTAACTTGGAACATAAAGCTAACCCCCGGACAGCAACAAGATCACCTTCCTCGCCTGGTCCCCCGATGATGCCGGTGTGATGGTCAGTATCCTCGCCGTCCAAAAGTCAATTGCACTCGTCGCTAACCTTTGCCCAGGCCAAGATGGTCTACGCCTCCTCCAAGGAGGCCCTCAAGCGCTCGCTCACCGGTATTGCGACCGAGCTCCAGGCCAACGACCCCGATGACATCGAGTACGACTCCATTCTCAAGACCGTCAGCAAGGGCATGGCTGGTTAAATGTCTCGTTTCCTATACATCATACCCTTCCTCACGCGGCGAGACGGAGCATACACTTTGGCGGCTGCAGTCTTCCGGGACGATTGACGACGACCATGGAGAGTTTACGATGAATACGGAGGGCCACTTGCTCCCCCAGTTGGCGATTTTCGGGACCGAGACCTTTTCCACTCCGAGTTTCTTTTGGGCCGTGGCCAGTAAATTTCCAGAGTTGAACTGCCCGCCTGGCCATACCAACCCAGTGCCGTAGGAAAACATCTCGTGCCGGAATGCTGAGCATTCTTTCTTGTTGTTGCCCGACGACAAAATCACTTTATTAGACCATTACATATGCTTGAGTCCCATTCTCCGTGATGTTTGCTACGTCATGACTTCTTCTGTGCCTGCCAGGTCGAGCGCCAGAGCGCCGACAGTTCCTCCGCCTTTTGCTCGTGCTTGAGTCTCTGCATCAAGAAGCCCTTGAGATCGTTCCAGAATTCCGGCGTGTCCAGTGCAGCCTCTCCGATGTCTTCCTGTTGAGCAGAGTCGCCTCCGACAGGAGCAAGTTCGGGCTGGACTGCCGCAGCTCCACCGATGACCATGACCGAGAACTCCAGCGAGGACTGGTCGTCCGTAAGCAGGTCCTTCAACACCTTGCTGTCCGGCACCGGCTTCTTGTTGTAGAGCAGCTTCATCTTGTCCACAGGTATCCGCGACTGCGTCTCGACCGCCGTCTTGATGTCGAGGATCGAGGTGTTGAGAGTCTGGGATGACAGCTTGATGTCCAGAGGAGGGTTGCGCAGAGACTTCAGGGTAACGTTGACGCTGCGCTCCTGGCCTGGTGCGAGGCTCGCGGGCTTGCTCATGGGCCTAGGCATCTTGGGCAGGATGTACTCGATGACGTTAGCTGGGATACGAGCTGCGCGGGGCTTGACGTGACCTACGGGAGGACGAGCAGGGAAGTTCTTAGGGTCCTCGACATGGTCAGCCGACAGCTTGGCCGGTCGCGACTCCAAGGTCGCCAGGAACTGTCTTGCGAAGACGACTTCAGCCATCGTTGCGGTTTGTGGGTGACGCGCTGTTGGTAAGGGATGCAACGTCGGCTCGTTCGAGTCGTTGGATTGAGTTCGGGAGCTATAGGTTACGTGGGTATACCACGGTAAGTAGGAGTGATTGCAAGTATTCAACACAGTATGATCGGCTCGAGGTAGGGCGTTGGAGATGGCTTCGTCTGGTGTCTGGGCTGCTGCTTGTGCAGTAGAGTTACGCACTGGAGGAGGGATGGCGGGGCGGGGCGAGCTGGGGTGTGGGGCTCGAACAGTTCTGGGCGGCGTGGCTTTATCGGTTAACGCTATCCCAATCTTATCGGACCTGGTCAGTGCGCGATAGGAAAAAGTTTCGGTGGGGGGAACCGCTCTAATCCAGCGTGAACTTTTTTTTCTCTGGCAGTGTTGCGGCGACCGACATTACTAGCGGTACCGTACATCTCGAACTTTTTTGTGTTCCTTTTACAATACCCCCTTTTCTCCCCGAATTCCCCAATACCCAAGATTTCGACACGCAATTGACCGGTCAAAATGGGTGTCGGAAACCGTATGAAGAAGCAGGGTCCTCCCGAACCCCTGTCGGAGGCCCATTTCGCGAAGTTGAAGCGTAAGGCCGGTCTGCCAGTCGAGCCCGTCGAGGTCCCTGAGGTGAAGAGGAGGAGAACGCAGAAGAAGGCCGCGCCCAAGACCAACGGCGCCGCCGCGAAGAAGCAGGATGCGAAGAAGAGCAAGGCCGCCCCGGCCAAGGCTGTCGCGGCGCCCAAGGCGAACGGCAGAGGAAAGAAGGCCCAGCCCGTCGAGGACGAAGACGAAGACATGTCAGATGACGACGACCTCGGCGACTTCGAGGCCGCCGGTTCGGATATGAGCGACGACGACGTTGACGAGTTCTCCGACCTGGAGAACGCACCGGCGGGTCTCGGCGACGACTTCCTGGACTCTGACGACGACTCCGTCTTCGACTCGGACCAGGAGCAAGGGGGTGGCGGCAAGCACATGTTCTCAGAGGACGAAGACGAGTCGGACGGCGAAGAGAAGCTCACAAAGGCCAACATTGAGGGTCTCGCGCGGAGACTCGACCAGAAGATCGCCGAGGAGGATGCCGAGGCGCAGGCCGAGCTCGAGGAGATGGGTATCCAGACCAACATTGACGGCGACAAGCCTAACGTCTTTGACGACGAGGACGACGAACTCGCCGCCAAGACCAAGAGCCTCCTGGCGCCCGACCTGCAGCTCCTCAGAACGAGAATCACGGAAAACATCAGGGTGCTCGACGATTTCACGAACCTTCACGAGGAGGGCCGCTCCCGCGTCGAGTACGTTGCCCAGCTCATCAAGGATATTTGCGCCTACTACGGCTACTCCGAGTACCTCGCCGAGAAGCTCTTCAACCTCTTCTCGCCGCGCGAGGCTTTTGCCTTCTTCGAGGCCAACGAGTCTGCCCGCCCCGTCGTCATCAGGACAAACACCCTCCGCACCCACCGCCGCGACCTCGCCCAGGCCCTCATCTCGCGCGGTGTCACCCTCGAGCCCGTTGGCAAGTGGTCCAAGGTCGGTCTGCAGATCTTCGAGAGCAACGTGCCCCTCGGTGCGACCCCCGAGTACCTCGCCGGTTACTACATCCTCCAGGCGGCGTCCTCGTTCCTCCCCGTCATGGCCCTCGAGCCGCAGGAGAACGAGCGCGTGCTCGATATGGCCGCCGCCCCCGGTGGAAAAACGACGCACATGGCCGCCATGATGAAGAACACGGGTGTCATCGTCGCCAACGATCCCAGCAAGCAGCGTGCCAAGGGTCTCATCGGAAACATCCACCGCCTCGGCGCCCGCAACGTCGTCGTCTCCAACTACGACGCCCGAGAGTTCCCCAAGCCCATGGGCGGCTTCGACCGCGTGCTTCTCGACGCACCCTGCTCGGGTACCGGTGTTATTGCCAAGGACGCCAGCGTCAAGACGAACAAGACGGAGAGGGATTTCATGCTGCTGCCGCACATGCAGAAGCAGCTGATCCTTGCCGCCATCGACTCCGTCAACCACCACAGCAAGACGGGCGGCTTCATCGTCTACTCTACATGTTCCGTCACCGTCGAGGAGAAGTAAGTCCCGTCTCCTTCTAACCCAGTCTGCGATACAGATGCTAACAACCGCACAGCGAGGCCGTCGTCCAATACGCCCTCTCCCGCCGTCCCAACGTCAAGCTCGTCGAGACCAACCTCCCCTTCGGCCGCGAGGGCTTCACCTCCTTCATGGGCAAGAAGTTCGACCCCTCGCTGAAGCTCACCCGCCGCTACTACCCGCACACCTACAACGTCGACGGCTTCTTCGTCGCAAAGTTCCAAAAGATCGGTCCCACGCCCGCAAAGGCCGAGAAGGCCGACCGCTACGCGACCCGCGTCGAGGTCGTCGACAAGACGCCCATCACCGACGACGAGGACAACTCGGGCGCCGCCAGCGGCGACAACTTTGGCGGCTTCGACGATGACGAGGACGAGGAGTACATTGACAAGGCCAAGCGCAACGCCATGCGCAGACGCGGTCTCGACCCCAACGCCCTGTCCGCCAAGGCGAAGAAGGAGGCCGCGGCGAAGAAGGACGACAAGAAGTCCGAGGCCGAGGCCGAGGTCGAGAAGCCCGCCGAGAAGACCCCCGAGAAGAAGGACAAGAGCAAGGAGAAGGCCGCCGCCGCCGACAAGGAGAAGAAGGCCGAGAGGAACACCGCCCAGAAGAAGGTGACGTCCACGTCGGCCGCGCCGGAAAAGAGCCCCAAGAGCAAGAGCCCCAAGCAAAAGAAGGACAAGAAGGCCGCGAAATAAGCAGGGGCGCGAGGGCGAAGCAGAAGAAAGGATAAAAAGCATGGGAGGGACGGGTTTTCTCACGGTGTATCTTGTGTAGTAGACAAAAGAAGCATCATGTCGGGGTCAAGGTCGAACCCCCCCGGTTTGTCGTCGTTGCATTATAATTACCTATTACTAGGGAGTCGGGGCTCAAAAGAAGGGATTCGGAATATGAAGAAGAAAAAAGTATGGGACATCGAGGAAGCCGTCGCCGTCGCCCGTCGTCAATAAGTGTGATTTGTCGTCTCTGATCGAACGCCGTTCACGCCCGTTGTGTCAAATGGCCCAGCCAGCTGGTCCCGAAGAGAAGTGAAAAAGAAGAAGATTGGCTATTGCTAATCCAATACGCCGAAGCCAAAAATGTGTCTAAAACAGAGCTTTTCGTCGAGGCGTCTCTGATCATCAGATGGAGGACGCCAGCCAACCCTTGACCGCCTTGATGGACAAAGGGAAAAAAAAAAGCTCACCAACGACCTCTCTTGCTCAAAAAGCCAGCGTGAAAAAAGAATTAAAGCATTTTACAGAAACAAGACGTGAAAAGCATGCATTTCCTTCGCGTTCATCATGACCCTTCTATCCAATTCGGGTCTGGATGGTATCGAGTCGGGTCCCTCTTCCCACATCATCATCTCCCTGTTCATCATAAGGTCGGCATTCCCATTTCCGCAGCCAGACCTCTTTTCGTCATAAAGCCATATGTCATGAATCCTATCCACAATCTTTTTGTGTGTCGGAGTATGTTGTAAATAGAGAGGAATCCAGAAAGTCGTTACTGGAATCGTCGTAAATGTGGTTGGTTGTTCGTCGTAATTCTTCTCCCAAAACGCCTTCGTCGTATTTCACCCTGCCGTTTGCCAATCGGCGCCAGAGGTATTAAAGTAATCATGTAAAAGAAGAAAGGGCATTAAAATGCCGGCCGAAGTAAAATGCTGTTCGCGAGATGGGGGTCTACTGGGCAGCCCGCTGGAGAAGCAGAATGTCGCGGATCGCCCAGCGCCAAGCCTCGCGATCTCGGTCACCGACACCGAGCCATTTTTCGCACTTCTTTCTCCACCGGTCTTCTTCTTCGCGTTGTCTTCGTACGAATTCTGGCCCAACGTCGAACTCTTCCCCGACGAGCCATTCGTCCTTGACTTCGCTGACGCGGCCCGGCTCTTTAGAATCGCCTTGGGCGTCGTCGAGATCCGGGATGTCCTTGAAGACGTCCTCGTCGTCATCCAAGGCGTTAAAGCCGTCCATCGGATCGGGGATCTCGGACTTGGGATTTGTCTGCGGACCCAGCTTGAGCCAGCACATGTTCTGTGGGTCGAACACCATGCCTCCAACAACCTGCACGCCCTTTGTATGGCTGATGTTCGTAATCAAGGCCGGCCGAGGTGTTGAAGCTTCTTTGTCGCGCACCATGTGAGGCGGCACGGATGCTGTCGATGGGGACGAAGCGGGTGGGTCGAACGCGTTCAAGACATTTTCGTTGCCTTCCCAACGGTAGGTGTCGGGGTTGTAAAACATGCCTTGAAGATCTAAAGGGTGTTAGTATTACGATGTGCACTTGAATGGCAGTTGCACTTACGTTGGGGAGTTTTTTCCTTGTTCATGTTCGATATGAGATGAGGCTTCAATTGAGGAGGGTTCCTCTTCTTTTTCGACCGCACTTTAGCCTGCGGCAGTCCGGGGTTGAAATTGCTCCTAGACGACAGCTGGGAGACGCGCGACGAGGTGAGAGGCGCCAGTGGGCCTGATGGAGCTCGTTGAGCAAGCGAGGTCTCCCGGGCGATTCGGCTAGCCTGGGTATCACGGGCGAAATGGGGCGTATAGTCGGCCTTCGCAGGGGCACAAGGTGCCGGGGAGGGTGTGTTGGTCCGATCGGGAAGCACATTTTGGTAGAGCTTGTTGCGCAGCGGTGCTTTTACGGGTTGCCGGACAAATTTTGACTCAGACTGCGCCGAAGTGGGCAGGTCATCAAATCCGTCCAATTCGTGCCCGTCGCCGAAATTCCGAGATCGGTGTGGTTTGGTGAGCGTGCGGAAAGATAGGCCGTCGTGGGTGATATGGTCCGAATGGCGATTGAACCTCTTGGGGCTCGGCGAACGCATCGTCGACCTCGAAAACGCCCTGGACGTCGGCCGCAAGTCGAGGGAGTTCTCGGAATCATGGCGTCGAAAAGTGCGAGAAGTTTTCGCGGTCACGTGCTGCGACTGGGATTGTGAGGCCCCAGCAGGGAGGAAGGGCCGTCGTTGCTGGGCAGCATGGCTTTCCACAGCGGGTCGAATCCTCTCGGTTGGTGTTTTGGGCCGCATCGCCGACGACGACGAACGATTGGGGTCCGTTCTGGAAGGCGGTCGTTCAAAGCGGGATGAGATGGGTTTGGCAGGTGAATGGGATCCCGTCATAGCAGGCAGAGAGCGCTTAAACCTCAGCAACTGCGAGCTGGTGGTTGTGGGCTCATTCCGCAACGACGTGGTTGATGTTCTAGGGCCAAGCTCTCTTCTTCGTGGTGTGGAGGGGAGCAGAGATGCTGGGGATGGTGTCGTGGGCGTCGGCATGCTGTGAATGCTTGTGACGGAGGACTGCGATGCGTGACCCATGCGTGACTGAGATCTCCGCGAGCGAGCAAAAATAGGGCCACCACTCTCAGACACAGGCTCCAACGCAGAGAGTGTTCGTTCATGGCGCTCATGACTAGGCCGTGGAAGCCGTGACGGGGTGGTCTTGTTGGAGAAGGTCAAGGAGATCGCCGTCTTGGGCCGCGCTGGGCTGGGCGGCCGATTCGCGTTCACACGAATGTTGCGATGGAGGGTGAGCTTGCCGGAATTGAAGACGTCGCCGTCGCCGACATCGAGACCGTCGAACATGTCCTCGGGCTCTGGCTCATTCCGCGGTTGAGGAGTCTTTAGGTTTGGCGGCTCTTCTTCCACGGGACGTACGGGAGAGCGACTCAGTTTCCTGCGGCTCAATCTCTCCTCGAAATTGACCGGGCCACTTGGGAGCACGAGACCGTCGAACGTTTCATCCTCGCTCTCGGCGGTGAACGAGCTAGAGACACTGGGGCTCATGGCCGAGGCAGAGGAGCTTCTATTAGAACGGCCGTCTCTGCGAGTGCCTCCAAACCGAGTTCCAAGACTGCCCTCGCCCCAATCCAAGTCTTCTGCATATGGCAAAGGCGCCTTTGGGATGTCTTTTCTGGTAGAGAGTTTCAGTTTGCCGTCAGACGGCAGTTCAAAGTCGTTCTCGAAGTCATTCTCGAAGTCATCGTCCAGCGCCTTGTCGTTCTTCTGAGGCGTAGGAGGGGTGATAAGTGAGATAGGTTTTGGTGGCCGAGTTTTGGAGACTTTGATGGTTTCTGAACCGTCGCCGAAGAAGTCATCGTCGTCGTCGTCGTTGTCGCGGAACTTCTCCAAGTTAAGAGCTCCTGACAGCGTGCTTGTCCTCGATTCGGTCGATTCTCTCCGGTCCAGCAGCGACACGGCAGGAGGAGTCTTCATTGGTTTGGTCGGGCTGGTCTGATTGGAGCCACCACTGACTTGCCTAAGCATATCAGGAAACTTGGAGCCATCCTGGGGCTTGATGCGAAGGCCCTGGCTTGAGTCTGGCAGCACCAGATCGTCTTCCCAGTCGTCCTGCATGATCTTCTTGATCTTCCTTCCACCTAGTCGTTTGATAGTGCCGCCCATTAGAGCGGAAGATGGTACATTCTTGGGTATCGGAATGCCGGCCTGTGTGGCAGCGGCGATAGCGTCCAGGGTCGACTTCTCGTCGTCGCCCGGGACGTGCACGTGCGTCTCCTCGTCCAGTATGGATTCGAGATCGGAGCGGAGGGAAACATGTGAAGACGCGGAGTCGCGTCGTGTGGGAGGTAGATTCATAGTGGACGCAGTGCGAAATGTCAGATCATCGTTGTCGATCTGGAAGTCGTCATCGTCCCAGTCCTCGATATCGGGTTCGGCCGCCAGCTGGCGTGGCTTGAGGCGTAAAGGTTCCATGTTTGCGGCAGGTTTCTTTGTTTGGGCGAGCGCAGAATTGAATCGGGTCAAAGGAGGTCGTGGTCGTATCCCATAAGACTTCCCGACAGCGCTGTTTTGCTTGTCAATGTTGCAAGATCATATCGTCAACAACAGCAGCTCCGGCCCGGCATGTCCTTGAAGCTGGTGGCAGTCGTCGCAAGCGATGTTTTTTCTTAATAATTCGACGGCAGTCGCAAGGGGCGCAAAAGGTTTTGTGTTCGTGTGGTAGGGTGTAGAAATGGCGGCGTCGGATTGTTTTGAATCGACCAAGGTATCGTCGTTTTCGGGAATGTGCGCGTGTTGGCTACTGGTAGAATGATTTGCGGGTGATGCAAACAGGTGCGCAGAGCAAGTGGAGGTCGACCGAGAGGCTCGTCGTAAGGGGCGATGCGCAACAGGGTCCCGATATCTCGAGGGGTGACGTTCGTCGAGCTGGAGTAAAACGAGGTCAGGGCAGTCGTGTGAGGTCGGGGGTGGGAGGATTGGGATTGGATTTGCGAGGGTTTGCGGCCTTGTTGGATGAAGGTGATGCAAAAATGGCTGGGAAGCTGGGGTCGATGGATCGGGCCTGGCAAACAAAGCGAGGTGGTAGGCTGGCGAGATGGTGGGCTGGGTCCAGAAACAGTGGTACGTGGTGCGGTGGTGGGTGGTCCTAGGCCAGTGCAGGCTGCAGGAGGAGCAGCACAGCAGAGCGGAGTGGGTGGTGTGGTGGACAGAGTGGGTGGCTGGTGTTGCGCGCAGATGTGGGCAGCCCACTGAGCTACGTATCCGTACCCCGTACAGCGCAGCTATTTTGAGCACTACTTGATTTCTTGTTCCTTGTGTTCTTCTCGTTGCTTATATGGTCTCATTGATGTTTTTGGTGCTGTCTCCCTTCTTTTCTGTTTGGATCGGATACCCGGTCAAGAAGAGGGGAGTATGTGAGCTAGCTCGGCTTCTCTGGGCCAATTGGGCCCGGTACCAAGAGCGAACAGTAGAAGTGAAAAGAACAGGTGGGAGGTGCAGACTGGGGGCCCCAGGGCTCCTTCCGCCTGCCTTAGTGAATCATGAATTTTTCCAGGGTGAGCCACGTGATTTAGCGGGGGATATCAGATGGTGGTCTGATTGGACGACGCACATCAGGATGCGGAGAGGGTTGTACCTGCACGATTCTGACGCGAGGCGCGACCGTCGCTTCCCTTCTTCCCTCGTCCTCCGGTCCAGCCAGGGGACAGATGCTTGCCGCAGGTCGGCACCTCAGGGAGAAAGCGAGGGGGATCAGACTTAAACTTCACTTTGGTGGTTATATCAAGGGTAAAAGAGAGGTTATTGAATAGCTGAGTCTGCAGGGTTAGTGTTATTGAAACTCGCCCTTTCCTAAAGCCCCTTCAAACCAATAGCCCAGACAAGTACAAAGCCGTATCCGTAGCTTCCTGTTTATTTACGACGGACGACCTTGACAAAAAACAACACTGAGCTGCTAACTACTGCCTTTCCCGTTCTGCATGCCTTCCGACCTCGACCTCCTTGCTGCTTTCCTGCCCCGAATGTCTAATTCCAAAGCTGCCTGAGGCTGTTTTGCACGAACTCCTGCTGCCTCAGTGCCTGCCTGTCTGACTGTCTGAGCGCTGCAGCTGCCTAGTTCTGACCCCAGAAACCCTCGAAGACCCTCATGGCTCAGATGTACGGCCTCTCTTCACTACCCTGTATTTAATGTCAACACACTAGTGTGCCAACAACGGAACGGGTGTTCAGTCGAAGTCTCACTTTCCCCGGCTGTCTCACAAAATCCTACCCAACCAAAACACCCCCTCGAACAAGAGTGTTGTTTTTTCAGATTCCAACCCTTCAAAACCAATCTCGCGGTCCCTGAAACTCAGCTACACATCAACCAGCAGCTCTCGGACTCAAATCCGACCTATGCCCGCTGTTTACATTGGACCGGCAACTCATCTCGGAGCACGCAAGGGACAGTTTATTGCACCTCTAGTCTGTCATGGCATCCGCCCACATCCTCCGGTTTCCCCGGTCGGACAGCGAAGGCGCTTTCGTTGTCATCCAAGCTACGCCTTCCCGGTCGAGAGCACTGGACGTCAAATTGGTGGGAACTGATGGCGTGGAGCCCTATGCCGTTTCTCGTGAGTCGAATGCTCGTCATCCCACCTCCCTGGCCGAAGATCATCGCGGCCCGGGTGAGTGGGTCTTATCCGATGCTGTTTCACGCGACGAACTCATGCACCGCCGTCACGGAACCTAGGGGGCTAACAGAAGGTTTCCCCTTGCAGTGCGTCACGATAAAGTCGCTGCTCTTCGTGTCAAGAACAGTCCATGCACGGAAGACGAATGGGTCTCCATTTTGACTGCCGTGTTGCGCCAAGACTTGCCCAGCGACATCGAAGTCCTCGCTTCTGTCGAAAATGAGGCGATTCTCACTTTGACTGTTCGGAAACAGGGCAAGGAGTTCACGGTAAGTGTCATTCGCTCGAACCTCTTCCCAGCCTGACTTTCCGGTGGCCGGGCTGATGGCTGGCCTCTAGCAACGTCTTGGCGTCATTGAGTTGAACCACAGCCCACGCGAGTTGATTGAGCTGTTTGACTGGTGTGGGCTGTCGGCGCAGACGGCCAATGAGGCCAAAGAAGCTCTAGCTTTAGCGACCGCCAAAGCAATCCAGCTTGAAGAATCCGTGCGCGAGCTCAAAGCTCAGCTGGACGACCTAATCGCGGCCAAGGACGCCGACGAGTCGGAACTGCTAGAGAAGTTCCGCGACCTATTGAACGAGAAGAAGGTCAAAATCAGACAGCAGCAGAGACTTTTGGCGTCTGCATCGGTCGAGCCCGAGAAGCTAGCGCAGGTACAGAGCTCTGAGGCCGCAGGTAAAGGCCATGCAGCGGCCAAGTCCAGGGCGGCCAAGAGGAAGACCGCCCCCGCGCCGGACGATGACGACAGCTCTTCCGACGAAGGTTACGAGAAGATGGATGTCGAACTTGCCATAGAACCAGCTCCTGTAGATTCAGACCAACAGCGCGACACGACAGAGGACGAGGAGGAGACGGCTAGTGAGGACGATGACAACGAGCCAGCAGCGCCGGCGCCCAAAAAGCAACAAAAGTCTGCCGAGCCTTCGCAGCCTAAGGAAAAGGCCACGACTGTAAAGAAGGAAGCCCCTCCCGCGAAGCGAGAGTTGCCTTTTACCAGAAAGAAGGAAGCTCCAAAAGCACCTCCTCCGCCCGCTGGCAGCGAGACTGAGTCCGACGATGAGCTTTGAGGTGGACCAATGACAGAAGCCAGCAGAGTGCACATCATCACAAATTGTCTCGTCACGTTTGGTTCTTCCGACCAATATGTCCGGGTTTGGCTAGGACAACGACGTATTGAGCAGTTTCTCATTGATTATCCACCTATTGCTACAAAGACACTTTCTCGACGCTATGGTTCGAGAATGTGACAAGACCCCGAGAATGGATTGATTCAGCTCCTGTCGTTGGGGTCAAACTTGTTCTTCCAGAATCCGCGAACATGCTTGGTTTCACCGGCCTTCGCAATCTCGTTCACCTCCCGAGGGGTGAGCTTGATAGCAGGGAGATGGTTCAGATAACTCTGCAGCCTTTCTTCCTTGGAGGAGGTGGTGATGGTGATCAGACCCTGGTCGATGCACCATCGGAGTCCAATGACGGAGTCGCTCACGCCATACTTCTTGGACAGGTTGGCATAGATGGTCCTGACGGGAGAATCGACATCCGAAGTGATGGGGGTCAAGGGGGCATATACCGACACGGCAATCTTGTTCTTGCGGTGGAAATCCAGCAAGTCGCCGTGCTGCAGATGAGGGTGAAACTCGATCTGGTTGATGGCAGGCGGGATCTTGGCCGTCTTCATGATAGCCTCGAGGTGGGGCTGGAGGAAGTTGGAGACGCCGATGGATTTGGCCCGACCACTTGACCTGATGGCTTCCAGGTCTGCCCACTTTTGCTGGAGCTCCTCGTCCGACTCGGCGAAAAAAGGGGCATGGATGAGGTAGAGATCCACATAGTCAAGACCGAGTTTCGTCAGAGAGCGGGCGAAGGCTTCTTCGGTATCCTGCTTCTTGGTTCCGCTAATCTTGGTGGTGACGAAGAGCTTCTCCCTCGGCACTCCGGCCTTCTTGATAGCCGCACCGAGCTCCTCCTCGTTTCCGTAGACTGTGATCTGTCAGGGTGCCCACATGAGGACGTCATTGTCTGCGCATACCTTCTGCGCCGTCGAGGTGACGGTATCCGACTTTGATAGCCTGGACGGCGTTGTCGACGATCTTCTCGTCAAAGTTCGCGCCGCCGGACTTGTAGTTGGCGGTACCCAGGCCATACGCGAGCTGCTAGGGTGTTAGCACGAGAAGACATTGGCGCGAGCTGGCCGCGGTGCAACGAGCTGATTCGAGCCGAGACTCTGGGGCAACCCGGTGCTGACGCGCATGGCCGAGCGGCGGATCCTCCCGCGGAGGCGGGGCTTGTTCATTGAAGTAGTGACATACCATTGGGATCTGGTTGCCATCGTTGAGCGTGAGCCATGGGATGTAGTCCGTCTGCTTGGGCGGGGTCCCCGAAGCGTCGGGCTTAAAGGTGGACAGGATCGAGTTCATGGTGCGTTTCTGAGATTGGTGGATATAAGTGAGGGGTGGGAGGTGGCGGTGACGGAGCCGAGGTGTAGATGGTGAGCAGAGTCTTGAAGCCGGCCTCGTCAGGAACATGCAGCGGTGTATGAAGGAAGTCAAGATTGTCACCAGTGACGGGGACCCAAGTCAAAGAAGTTTGTTTTCCAACCAGATGGATCTTTACCGGGTTGCGGATGGAGCTTGATGGGAATTGGGTTATCTGCACGATGGGACGGGACAAGACACAATACCTCTGTGCCCTCTCCACGTTTCGGTGACATGCAGTACAGATGCAAGGAAACAGGACTCCCTGCCGCGCCGGCCAGCAACAACCGAGACGTCCAATTGACATCACTAAAAGTCTCACCTTGCTGGAGTTTCGTAGAGTTTCGTCACAACAAATCAGGCATGGCGCTTTGAGGGACTTGAACCGGACTGGCACAACTGGGATTCCCCCCACTTGCCCCCAAAAGTGCTGCCAGGCCTGCTGAAATCCCGGGATGGCGGGGGGGCTTTTGCAGTGACGCCAACGGTGACGACAGTGTTGAAGCTGTGGCGTGCTCGGGGAGGACCTTTCAGCTGGGACACCCGGGCCGTGAGCTCTCCAGACTTTTGCGGGACGGGCCTGGACCCCTTTCGGTACTGGGACAACAACCGAGGGAAGCGGCACTCTTGTCTTTTGAAATTTTGGAATTTGCAACATCTGGATGATTAATTGATACCGGGATCGGAAGACCGTTGCTATCGGCGACCCATCGATGTGGACGCCGAGGTTCTATCCAGGTGCGCAATCCACGGCTTAGGTCAGCATGGTGTTTTTCTCGGTTCGCCACTGACTGAGGCTCGGATAGTCTCCCATCGCCGAACGGCGACTCAGTGGTTGGCTTATACCATCATCATTAGCAAATATCCCTTCAACGACGCTTTCTCCGGGTCTTTTCCGTTGTACACTACACTTGCATTTGAGATACCCCTTTTCCTTTCTCCTTACAATAGACTCGTTTTTTTACCAGCTACATCGCACGCCCCATTGACTTTCAAAACTGCGTATATGCTCTCGCGACTGCTCTCCCGCCGAGCTGTCCCCAGAGCTTCCAGACTGCCCGCCATGGCCGCCCAACTCTCCAACGGGCTGCCCAGCTCGACAACAACCAAGTCCGCCACCCGCGGCCTCCCGATATCAGAGCTCCCCAAGACATGGAACTATACCTCTTCTCTCCCGCCCGACTCCCTCTTCCCGACCCCGGCAGATTCCCACAAGACCCCGCGCGACCAGATCGCCCCGCGCGGCGTCCGCAACGCAGCCTTCACATGGGTCCGTCCCGAGACCGCCGAGGACCCGGAGCTCCTCGCCGTCAGCCCGGCCGCGATGCGCGACATCGGCATACGAGAAGGCGACGAGGAGACGGAGGAGTTCCGGCAGACCGTCGCGGGAAACAGGCTGCACGGCTGGGACGAGGAGAAGCTCGAGGGCGGGTATCCATGGGCGCAGTGCTACGGCGGGTTCCAGTTCGGGCAGTGGGCCGGCCAGCTCGGCGACGGGCGCGCGATCTCGCTGTTCGAGTCGAGGAACCCCGAGACCAAGGTCCGGTACGAGCTGCAGCTGAAGGGCGCCGGCATCACGCCGTATTCGCGGTTCGCGGACGGGAAGGCGGTTTTGCGGTCGAGTATCCGCGAGTTTGTGGTTTCTGAGGCGCTTAATGCACTTGGGATCCCCAGCACGCGCGCATTGTCTTTGACACTTCTGCCGAAGTCCAAGGTCAGGCGCGAGACTGTCGAGCCGGGTGCTATCGTCTTGCGCTTCGCGCAGTCGTGGATCCGGCTGGGCAACTTCGACCTTCCCCGCGCGAGGGGCGACCGCGCCATGATCCGTACTTTGGCGACGTACGTTGCTGAAGACGTCTTTGGCGGCTGGGAGGCCCTTCCGGCCCGCCTCGAAAACCCAGACAAGCCCGGCGAGTGCCTCGAGCCCTCCCGCGGCGTCCCTGCGACTGAAGTCCAGGGGCCCGAAGACTCCGCCGAGAACCGCTTCACCCGCCTCTTCCGCGAAGTCGCCCGCCGCAACGCCCTGACGGTCGCAAAGTGGCAGGCCTATGGTTTCATGAACGGCGTGCTGAACACGGACAACACCTCCATCATGGGGCTGAGCATCGACTTTGGCCCGTTCGCCTTCATGGACAACTTCGACCCGGCCTACACGCCGAACCACGACGACCACTTCTTGCGGTATAGCTACCGCAACCAGCCAACCATCATCTGGTGGAACTTGGTGCGCTTCGGCGAGGCGCTGGGTGAGCTCATCGGTGCGGGTGCCGGCGTGGACGAGGACGCGTTCGTCAACAACGGTGTGGAGGAGAGCCAGTCCGAGGCCCTCGTCGCGCGGGCCGAGAAACTCATCATGCAGGTCGGCGAGGAGTACAAGGCGCTCTTTATGGAAGAGTACAAGCGCCTCATGACGCTGCGCCTGGGGTTGAAGAACTTCAAGGAGAGCGACTTTGATGAGCTGTTTAGCAACCTGCTAGACACGATGGAGAGGCACGAGCTGGACTTTAACCACTTCTTCCGCCGCCTCAGCTCCGTCAAGCTGTCCCAGATTGCGGACGAGGTGTCCCGCAGCGAGACGGCCACGCGCTTCTTCCACGCCGAGGGCGTCACAGGCGGCGAGAACAAGGGCCGCGCGGACGTCGGTGCGTGGCTGGGCAAGTGGCGCGCGCGCGTCGTCGAGGACTGGGGCGAGGACGCGCAGCAGGACGCCGAGCGCGAGAGGGCGATGAAGGCCGTCAACCCCAACTTTGTGCCGCGCGGCTGGGTGCTGGATGAGCTTATCAAGCGGGTGGAGAAGGACGACGAGAGGGACGTGCTGAGACGGGTCATGCAGATGGCGTTGCACCCCTTCGAGGATAGCTGGGACGGCAAGGAAATTGAGGGAAAGGAGTACAAGGGAGACAAGAGCGAGGAGGAGAGGTGGGTTGGTGACGTGCCGAAGTTGAAGAGGGCTATCCAGTGTAGTTGTAGCTCCTAGGGTCGAAGCCGTGGACTTGAAGGCAGATGTTCCATATTAATGACGAGCTTAGATGAAAGACCTCTACCAGACTTCTCTAAAAAACTGGCTCTTTTCTTGGTGACTACGAACTTTGAGAGCAGTCGGATGCAACTCGATATATGCAGGTTACATGATCCTTTTCACCGTTTAAGAGGAGAAGAGTTTGACGTTGCTCATAGACTATGATTCACAACGCGGTAACGACCTCGGATTCGGGGAAATCGAGGGAGAGGGAGGTAACACTGTTCAAGCTAGCTTCAGGTACAGTGTCAAACACGGAATGAAAGAAGTCGAGTGAAAACTCCATGCTTGCTTTTGAAGTTGGGCTGGACTACACAGCAAACACCTAGTCATGTTCCTCGTTTAGTCTGCTCTAGAAAGTCGGTTACTATAGGGCGCTGTCCGCCTCTGCATTTCTCATGACGAATGCGGTTTGCAAATTGCAAAGACGATGACAGGAGAACATGACTGAGGGGCGTGATTAATGGCGGTTTGACAAAGCACATCTGATCCCCGATTATGTTCCAAGCATACTGCCATGGTTTCTTCTATTGACCTAGTGTCAGTGGGTGCACCAGCTGGTATTGGAAGATTCGTCTACATCCACCTCATACGACCAGGCTGATTAATTCTTGGGGTCATATATCTCGGGTGTTGTATCAGCACCATAAACATGGCATCAACGCAATTAGCTTCTGGAAGTGATCATATATATTTCGCTTGCATGGAATACTCCATATCTCATGCCATGGTAGAAATATTCGCTGGCCACAGACATTACAATGTCAAGTTGTAATGCTCCAGTAGACTTGATCATTCATCAAGGATCTACCATCATTTACCATGTTCCTCCCGGAGCTCCTTACATGAACAGAGCAGCAGAACAGTGAGAACGGTGTAATATCTACGCTCCTTCCGAAAAACATCGTCACGGTGAATTCGCCTCAAGCTGATGCTGCTGTTACAGTACGTTGGGTCTATAACACCAGTGTAGTACAAGTACGGTACTGAAGAAAACGAGAGGCCGTGGTAGCAGAATACAGACCGAAGACTCGGATGTCAACAAAGTTACAGGCTTCTCTTCTCCGCCCAGCATTACTACATCATGGAGGCGACCAACTGGATGGAAATTGACGACGTCGAGGGCCTGAAGCCTTAGGGCTATGATATACCTACTCTAACTGGCCCGCGCCAGCTTCTGAACGCCAACGCCCACCAGCGCCAGGTTGTCCGCTCCCAGCCCCGACTGCAGACCACCGACGGCCTGAGCATCATAGGAGTCGATTCGATTTGGTTTGTACCGTTGAGTTTCTTGAAGCACAGAGAGGACTGCGAGAAGCTAGACAGAATTTTGTCACCGACTTATTCATAGTCCATTCCAGGTACGTTTAACATTGCCTGCGTTGTCTCTGATAACAAAACCAGCTCGGTAGATTTCCAGAATTGCCATGGTCACTAAATACTCACTGGTAGTTGAACGCCCTTTCCTGGTCCTTCTAAATATCTGCCACAGAGGCTAAAGCAGCTACGGCTGGTCTTGTTCAGTTTGGGCGTGCTACATACGTGTTACAACCCATGATATCTGATTAGCCTTGACAGTTGCCTATGGCTTTGCAATGTGATCGCGCAACAACTCTAACCTCTCGCCTGTAATTAATCGTCGTACCGTATGAGTAGGATACGCGAAAGAAGATCACAGTTTACGATGATAATGAACAAAGCCAACTGAGAAAGCGAGGTAAGAACACGAAAATGTTGACTTTGTACTCTCCCACCACACAAAGAAAGAATGATGATGCCGAAAACAGTGGCAGGGAACGGTCTTCTCGAACTGCAATCTCGGAGTACGATATAAACGGCTAGATTCTCCAGATGTGCCCTCCTGAGCCTGCTCGATTAAAAACACAACAGGGCGTATATAGATTGGTCTGAAAAGGGCATGAGGACTGCTTTTTTATAGAGAACTGGGGGCTTGATAAGGCACACATCGTTAGCACCTTGAGGCTCGCGTATGCCTAGTCAATCCATGTTCGGTTCGTGAAAAACCTCCGCGATGTCGGGCACTGCGCCGACGAGCTTGCAGTGACTCCTAACGTCAGATATAACTACCAAATAGGTGAATATCTGAATGAATGCCAGCCGCGGACTCGGCCATCGAATCCTCGTCCCGTAGAAGGGAAAGGCCATATCGTAGGTGATATGTGGGAGGGAGGCCAAGGGACATGCTAGCCTACACGAGCTTTGATAGCACGTAGCTCTAGCTGGAAGGCTTCGAAAGTAGCTGCGAAAGCTGGAGACAAACGCTCACTCTTGCCCTCGGACATAAGACCTCGGAAACCAAACACACAAGATCTGAAGAGCGGGTGTGTAGGTACTTACGTTTTCCGAGCAGTACGGTTTGCCCTCTTGTCAACAACCTGAACGTTCTTCGTTTCCACTGGGCAATGTAGTAGTACTGGTATGTTTGGGAAACATGGCTAGCCTACATTGTTCTATACCTCTGACGGATGGAAGGGTATGTCGACGTCGCCCCAAACAAAGTCTGGCGAACATAGTCCATAAATACACTTCTCCGCTCATCAACACTGGCCCTGTGACACGAGAGGAATATCCCATCTAGGATGAGAAAACGGTGGAAAAAGAAGAACCTGGTCAAAACTTCATTGCGACGGGGTGTCGAGTTTAAATAGCACAGAACAGCAGTAGACACATCAACTCCTCACATAGCAGCCAAGGTGAAGGTATTTACTTTCTTCAACTACTCGCCTCACTCTACCCACGCGTGCTATTATGTACAAGCAATGCATTCATCCCAAACAAAGGAGCTTTCTTTTCTTCTCTTCTCCACAGTCGTACTCGTACAGCCTGTCCCTCATGCCCCGTACGCAACCTGACCCATTGGCCTGTCCTCCTCCATGCCTGGTGCCATGAAGTTGGTCTTGGGGTTACCAGTGGCCTTGGCCGCGGAGCAGCGGGCCATAGTCGGTGAACTTTGCAAATATGTCAGCATGGCGTGCTGTGAGACGCACTCGGGAATAACTATTAACTGACCTTCTTGAGATGACATCTGTGAAGTAAAAGTTGTCAATGACCTTCTTCAAGGGCGTGCCGCTGGGCTTGGAGCCCTTGTTCTGATCGACGAGCTGAACCTTGCTCAGTTGCTGCAGAGCGACGGGCTCAACCACATCGTAGGCCGCCAGGGCCGGGCTGACCTCAGCCATTCTGTCACGGAGCTGAGCAACGTCCTCGTAGGGCAGAGGAGCGCCGAGGAACTCGCTGATGGCACGGATGATCTTCCAGTCGGTACGGGCAGCACCGGGCAGGGAGGTGGCGGCACGAGTCATCTGGACACGACCCTCGGTGTTGATGTAGGTGCCGGCCTTCTCGGTGTAGGCAGCACCAGGGAGAACAACGTCGGCGATCTGGGCACCGCGGTCACCGTGGTGACCTGGTAAACAACGAAGGCGTTCTTGGGGATGTCCTTCTCGGAGATCTCATCGGCACCCAGGAGCCAGACAAACTTGGGAGCAGTCTCGGCAACCTCGGTGGAGGGAGTGACGAATCCGACCTCAAAAGCACCGGCGCGGGAAGCGGCTCTCTGGAGAACGTTGTATCCGTTCCACTCGGGAGTGATGAAGTTGGCGGCGTTCTTGTCGACGAAAGCACCAATGGTCTCGTAGAAGGCCTTGGCGTCGACGTGGTCGGTGACACCAGAGCCCACGATGATCATGGGACGCTTGGCAGACTGCAGCTTCTTGCCGAAAGGACCGGCAAGAGCCTGCTTCAGGGCGGCGTGGTCGAGACCAAGGTGCTCAAACTCGAAAGTGGAGTCCCAGGTCTCACCAACAACACCGATCTCGAGGTCGGAGCGCAGCCATTGCTTGCGGATGCGGGCGTGAGGACAGCAGCCTCGTGGCGGGGGTTGCTGCCAACGATAAGAATGGCGTCAGCCTCCTCAATACCATAGATCTTGGAGTTGAACAGGTAGTTGGAGCGGACGTCGACGCCGTGCGCGATGGGCTTGCTTCCGGAAGGCATGTCAAGGGCCAGGTTCTCGGAGCCCAGCTTGTTGGCCAGGTCCTTCATGGCGACCAGAGACTCGACCTCGGTCAGCTCACCAGCAATAACCTTGAATTCGTTGCCCTTGGGCTGGAGGTGGTGGTAGGCGTTGGCGACCTCGGTGAGGGCCTGCTCCCAGTCGGCGGGCTCGAACTTGCCCTCACGGCGGATCAAGGGCATGGTCAATCTTTGGGTCTTCAATCCATCGCAGGCGAAACGGGTCTTGTCGTTGATCCACTCCTCGTTGACGTCGTCATTGAGTCTGGGCAGGATACGCATGACCTCGAGGCCTCGGGAGTCGACACGAATGTTGGACCCCAAACCGTCGAGAACGTCGATGGACTCGGAGTGCTTCAGCTCCCAAGGTCTCGCGCGGAAAGCGTAAGGCTTGGAGGTGAGGGCACCGACGGGGCAAAGATCGATGACGTTGCCGGAGAGTTCGGAGTCGAGGTTCTTCTCGAGGTAGGTACCGATCTGGATGTCGTTGCCACGGCCAAAGGAACCCATCTCGGGGGCGCCGGCAATGTCGTTGGAGAAACGGACACATCGTGTGCAATGAATACATCTGTTCATGGAGGTCTTGATGAGAGGGCCAATGTTCTTGTCCTCGACGGCACGCTTGCCACCGACCTCGTGGAAGCGGCCACGGTCGCCACCGTATCGCATCGACTGGTCCTGGAGATCGCACTCACCACCCTGGTCGCAGATGGGGCAGTCCAGAGGGTGGTTGGCAAGGAGAAACTCCATGACACCCTCACGGGCCTTGTGTGTAATGGGGGAGTTGGTCTTGACGACCATACCGGGCTGAACGGGCCATGCGCAAGAGGCTACGGGCTTTGGGGCGCGCTCGACTTCAACCAGGCACATACGGCAGTTACCGGCAATCGCGAGCTTTCTGTTGTATTTGTCAGTCGAGGATTACCCCTCGCAACGGTCATCGATTCGATCGAGGGAAGTCGTACTCATGGTAGCAATATCTGTTTCCAAGTCAGTAATTGCCATCAATGTTTGATTTCCAACGGCTGGACGAACCTGGGAATTGTGACGCCAGCCTTCTCGCAAGCTTGAATCAGGGCGGAGCCGGCTAGAAAGTCGTGAGTAGGAAATTCTGGACAAGGCTACATCGCATCTCACCTTCAACCGACACCTTCTTTCCGTCTGCATCTCTCGTCAGCAATGATCACATAAACCAATTGGAGGCCCTCGCAAGGGCAGGCTCGTTCGTACCAACTGTGAGCTCGACTTCGGCGTTTCTTCGAGCTGTGGTAGCAAAAGTTCGCGAGGCATTGGCGGCCTGCTTGCCAGTCCGCCAAGCCGAACGTGCTAGAGTATGCCGCAGCATCGTATCGCCTTGACGGATCGAAACTCAGACGAAACGGGGGAGGGCGTTGTGGTGGGAGGGCGGATTGATATTCAATCGTTGACGTCGGGAGGGAACTGCTCTTCTGTCCCGGGCCATGGGGATTTGGTGGCGCTAGTGCGGAAATCGCGATTAATTTACATCGACCGTGATTGGTCAACCAGGCCGGGAGCTTCTTGCCGCCTGAGGCACCAACACACTCCTCCGAGGACCATTTAGTTCTCGGAAAATTTCGTCGCAGAGCGCTTCTTCTCTTTTTCCTCTTCACTTTAAATTGTATATGGACACTTATCGTAGGTGAGCTTGAGCGTCTCTAGATGCTTCAATCGAGCCTTCCTCTATCTAGTGTACCTAGATGAAGTACTTTTGACGCCGTTTATGGAAGCATGGGAGAACTCCTCAATGACCGTTGCCTCTTACCGCCGGTCGTTACATATCTTGATGACGACCAGACTATTCGTAGACTGCACTTATGTATTTGCCGGTGTCTCGTGTGTATACACAACGGATACGTACCTGCGATACGTTCTCTAGGTTGCTGTCACGGACGTTGGGCTGGTCTCGAGCACTACTAGATTTGTTCCCAGTTATAGTACGTCCTCCATTATGGCCTCCAGCTTATTCTCGCGCACCTGATATTTCGTCGCCTCTTTCGGTCTTGAACGAACGCGTTGCGACTCGGGTAATCCGCTGTCGCTTCTAGTTCTGAACCGGTTCGCCACTCTGTCTGTTGGCAGACGTGTTCTCAAGCGCGAGCTCCTTCTCCAAAGCCGTCTTGTAATGGGTTTTGATCTCCTGAGCATGAGTGGCGTATCCTCCCAACTGATCTAAGGCCTGGCCAGTGTTGTAGAGCGACCACTGAAGCGCCGCCTGCCTCGGAGGCATATTGTCCGGCGGTAGTTCGGGGAACGAGTACGTTGACAGATGCCGGTCATTGTAGTCGGCATCGTGAGGTATCGGGGCATCCACGTGTTCCATGATGAGTTCCTCCTCGCCATGCATGAGGCCTGCAGTGGTCTCCCAGATGCCACTGGCTGCCTCCAATTTTTGGGCGTGCTGTAGAATGCGTCGATGCTCTCGCTCATAAATGTGGACAATGTTCTGCTCAACGGCAGCTGTGTGCTTCTCGATGTTTTCCTGGCAGAGCTTCAGGCGGTCGGTCTTGCTTCTGGGGGGGTCCCAGGGTTCGAAGAGGCTCTCTTCCAAGGGCACGAACATCGCCATGGCCGCGGCGCCTGGTATGAGCATGGGGATATCTTCCTCTTCCGGAGGGTCGCTGCTGCCGCGCGCCTTCTCAGGCATCTTTGCTGGATTGTCTGAGCTCTCTGGCATTTTGCCGACTAATGCTCGTCTGAGTCAATATTTACAGGTGCCCGGATGGGCTGTGGCTACAAAGAGCTGCCAGATTCCCGTTTTGCTGTATTCTCGTCGCGATGAATAAGACGCAGTTGAGTGAGGGGTGAAGGTTGAGGTTGAGATCTAAACTTGCCAGGAATAAGACTTTGAAGGCGAACAAGTAGGCTAAGGCCCCACGCCTGCGACCGGGTGTTACACATAAGTTTAACTTACGTACATTTCAACAGTCCCTACCAAGTATCACAGATCGGACATTTTGGCGGTCAATACCAGCAATGAGGGTCGTTCCCAAGGTTTTGTTCGGGTTGTTGTTTCCGGGTTGACGGTGCATCGAAACGGCGCTGGACACCAGTACCGTGCGAGCACAGACAAGAAGAACATGATTGCAGGGAAGGCACACACGAGAGTGACGGCGCAACACTAGATTATTGTGTATACAACTACTGAATTAGCACATTTGAGGTGGCCAAGTCCCTTTCGACAGATCAGATGCATAGATACAGTGCCCATCATCGTCTGCGCATGCGTCCGATAAGACTCGAACAGCCACTGCGCTCGGCTCGGCATTTGAGCACCTCTCGCGGTATAATAGCTTCCTCTTCGCGCCTTTCGACGCCGAAGCTTTTCGAAGACCTGGTCGTGAGCCCATGTTTCAGGGTCTGCTAGTCTGTTGTCGATGTGGGCGCGAACTAGGAAATGCCCCCATCGACTCAACGATGAAAGTTGACGTCTACGCCAGCGTGATAGCATGCGCAGGTTCTGCTTGAAAAGCCGAGAATGAGCTGGCATGCTAGCCGCGCGAGCCTCCTAGCTCCGCTGGGGACGATTGGTAGATGCGACCTTGTCTAGACCGATGCCGTCGTTGTGCTGCAGAAAGCAGCATTGGTAACTCCTCAGCCCAATCCCCATAGGTTACGCTTCTCCTCTCACCACCCGGCGGAGATGTCATCTGGATGGCAAGACGTTTCTCACGTACTCTCTCATCAACTTTAAACCGGCCCGGACCAAGTCTTCCAACCGTCTGTCCTTCCGCTTGCGCATCCACAATAGGATGAAGGCCAAAAGGACCGTATCGATGGCGAGGTGTTTCATGATAATCCAAGTAAACCACCGTAGCCAGGCAGGAAAGCTTCGTGACTTCTTCGATTTCCACTCCCTTCCTGTTGTTATTTGCTCTCGCATTGCTGCGACCTCGGCCGAAAGCTTCTCGAGCGCGCGCTCCACGCTCCTGGACCAGTTACTGCTCCTCGCAAGCGCATCCCCTTCCTCCTCGTCGTCGTAGCCTACCCTACCGACCGAGTTCCGTTCGGCGGCGTCGTCTTCGCTCATAGGGCTTAGAACCTTTAGTGGCCCTTCGGATTCGGGCAGGGGTTGCTGGTACTGCCGCAACTCGCCAGCGTACCCCGTGCCTTTGGGTGAAGAGTCGGAAGCGCTGGGGCTGTTGTTCTTAATCTGGTTCCATACGAATTCGAGTTCTGCGACAAGTTCCTTGGCATCTCTGCATTGACGAGTCAGTGGGCCGCGATGCGCAAAGGACTTCGAGGTGGCAGCAGAGAGATCTGGGCTTACGGTGTCGTCGCGTATTTGTGCATCGTCTCGATCAATGCCTCGATATACCTCCTCTTCGCCTCCGTCCGACTCAGGCCCTTCTGAGAGTTCCATGCATCCCACTTGTCCTTCTCGCGCTGAAGCTCGTCGGCTGGCATGCCGGAAGCCGACGTCGGCCGCTCCATGACGCCATCAACGTCCCCCTCCATTGCTTGCTTGTAAAGGCCATAGAGTCGCAGCCTGTCGGAAGGCGGGGGACGAGATGCACCCGTTTTGGGGATTTTCTTGACGGTATTTAAGGCATGGACGAACACGCGATCTAGGGAGGGAGCATAATCGCATTAATTAGCCGGGGATTGCTCTCCCCACAACGGAAGGGTAGTAAGGTTTTCCTTCGCACTCACCCACGGAGTCAGCCATCTAGAAGGCTGTCCCTGAACCAGGCGACTTGAATCAGTGAGGGAGAAAGGGAAAGACGCGTTAATGGCGTATGTCCGAGGTGGTTTGGGTCGGGAGGTTCGGGGATTGGGCGGTTCGGCTCAACAACACCGGGCGATAATGACTTAGATGGGTTCCCCTTCACCTGGATGTACGGATAAGGCGAGGTACCTTGGCTGCGGGAGCTGAAACGGGTGACGGAGGCAACAGGTGCTGGCAAAACGAGGAAGTTAGGAATCCAGCACGCTGACATGCATGATGCGAAAGCTCCGCCATGGAACGTTTTCCCTTGTCGTGCAAAGGAGGGAAGGGATCTGGTGGGCAGCGAGGTAGCGGCGATGGCGGATGCTGGCAAAAGAGCCTAGGTAGTGAGCGAGCGAGGCAACCTAGTTCGGTACCAGTACCGGTAATCAGCTGCTTGCTCTGTTGGGTCGGGCATGGGGGTGGTTCGCGCCGATGTTAGCACCAGCTCCGGTTATTGTCATTGCCTCGGCCGCGGGTCACGCAACGCACACGCAGCGCAGCGCACAGCGGCAACGGCAACGGCAACACGGCCACGCACCACCCAACCCAACCCAGCCGGTGCAGTTTGGGGGTTTAGAGTGGGCGTGGGTGCGCGGGCCTGACGCGGGCTTGTCAGGGGTCGTGCTTCTCCGAGATCCCGACCAGCAATTGGATCCCATCACCCCGCGTCTTCTCGTCTTGCTAGCGTAGCTAGCCATCATGCAGCTGTTGTGATCGGCCGAGACAATGAGACACGTGAAACGCGGGCAGCCTAGATTGCGGGATGTTCCATTGAATTCTGGGTTGTTTGCGTCCTCGATTTAAACTTCAGTCAAGTGACTGACTTCTACGTTGGCATCCAGCCGAGGTCTCTGGACCTAGCATTGTGGCTGCAGAGGTCCACTGTTATTCGGCATTGGATGACTTGACTCGACTTGGGCACGCACTCGCTTTTGGGGGCTGTCACTTCACGAAACATCAGAATTGGCATCCGTCATCTTCATCCATTGTCCCCTGTCTACCTTTCACACAGCTCTTTGTTGCTTAATTTTGTCGTTGCGCCTCCGTTCCACGTCGACAGTCTCACAACCCAGCCTGCAAGCTCGTCTTCTCCTCTGATAGATATTGGTATCATGGGTATATATAGCCATCTTAGTCCGATCTAGTCTCCGCCTCCCCGAGAGCTGCCGTGACTGCCCTCTTCTTCTCCTCGTACACCTTCATCAGCTTCTTATTGTTCAGCGCCATCTGCGCTGCCTTCTGCCCCGCTTCCTTCTTATTCAAGTCGCTCCCCGTTCCGAGGAGTTTGTTCTTCTCACCCCACCCGTCAAGGAAGACACCGACTGTAAAGAGACTCAACTTTTTGTTGTACTTGTCCTTCTTGTTCGCGCTGGGCAGGTCTTCATAGCGGATGTTGATGCCCCTCGCACCGATCACCTGACTCAACCGGACCTTGGGGGCGACCTTGGTTTCTTCCGTCACTGTTTCGCTGAGCTCTTTCACCATACACATCTCGGGCTTCTTGGCATTTGCTCTTATTTGATCCTTGATCGTCGTCGCCCACAGTGCCTTTAGCCATTCTGCAGCCCGGGATAGACCGTGAACAGGGTCCGAGAGGATTACAGCAGCGACGTATGCTTCGAACAAGTCTCCGCGAACCTTTTTGACTTCATGTGGTTTGGCTATGACAGGCAGATTTCCTTGAGGCCTGAACTCAGCCGGTAGCTTGGCTCTTTCCATGAGCTTGTAATGCGCAGAGTACTCTCCGAGGTTGGCGTTGCGAATTAGAAGCTCCCTTAACTGAGCACATTTTCCGGTAGGCATCCCGCCAAAGGTCTGGAAAATGAGAGATGACGAGATCAACTCAACATAGGCATCTCCGAGCCACTCGAGACGGTCGTAGGTGAGGTCGGTCTTGTGCTTGACTGCACCTGCATGGGTGAAAGCTGCAATCTCCAGGACTGGGTTCGAAATCTTGGGAAGAGGCGGCATCGAGCTTGGAATATCTGCGGGTGTCCATGGCGAAACCAGCGCGAAAGACGGGATTGGTGGTGCAGATGGTGTCGCCCCTTGACCAGGCGTGGACGAGACGTTTCCCCTCTCACCCGACGAAGCGTTTTCCTGCAGCACAGTCAGTCGCGTCAAATAGTTTCGGCTACTGGATGAAGAAATTTACCTTATCGGCATCAAATTCGTGGTCTTTTTCAGCCTGTGTGTTTCCTTCGCCAGCCAATTGCTTGAATGATGGTAGTAGTACTTTGCTGAGCTGTCGAAGATTTTGCAAGTCTTCGCTCTGAATAGAGGAGCCTGACTTTGAGTTTGACAGGGCCTGTAGACATGTCAAAAGTTCGTCGCTGTGATGAAGAAGCAATCCTAGTGCCTCATCTTCTGTATGTCTTCGCTTGTTTGGAGGGAGCGCTCCTGAACTTGAGCGCTTGCTCATCTTTCCGTCTTCTGAGTCTTGATATGTTTCACTGTATCTCAAGATCCCAACACTCGAGAACAAGTTAAAGGTGAAGTCAGAAGAAGGCGAGTGCCAGGAATGGTGAGTAATGCTTTTTGCAACTTTTACATCTCGACTTGGGAAGCTACACCATCCGCAGGCCAAAAAAGATCTGGAGCACACTATGGGCAAAAAGAGCCCACTGCTGGTGCTGCACTTCGGTGCAGTTAACAGGGATTTAGTGCAAGACGCCTCGACACACAGGGGTCCCGGCCAGTGGCGGTTGATCAATGATCCGACGCCCGAACCCAATTGGACAGCGCAACTTGAGCGAGCTATGTGGGGCCAGTATCGAACTTCACGGTTTAGCTAAGCTTGCCTGACTACGCGACAATTTTCCGATGATTGTCTAGTAGTGCTCTTGGAAGACATGCAAAGATGAGTGTCCCACGCGCGAGGTTGCTGGACCTCATGAAGGTAAATCATGTTCTTGTTTCTGCTCTCTTGAACTCACTAATCCAATGAAACAGGCCCAATGCGAAGTCTTTGCGGCAACTTTCAACCCTGAGGGTGTGCGGTCGGGAAACAAGATCCTGCGCCAACGTCTAAAGGGACCTGCTCTCGCATCCTACTACCCACGCAAGGTCCTTACCGTCAGAGATGTCCAGAGAGAGTTTGGCCCTGAGCTCACGACCCTCGATCTGGAGGAGATGGATCGTTTGGAGCATATTGCTGGGTATGCTTGAGCTGAAGAGAGATGAGGGGCTGCTGCTAACGCATAATGTAGTCTGAAGGCTAGAGGAAAGAGTGCGCCCAAGAAGAAGAAGACGAAGAGTGAGCATCCCTGACGCCGTGATGCGACTATCGCAAGAACATGCTGACCAATTTGTAGCCGAGCCGAAGAAGAAATAAGCGCCTATCACGAGACCGTCTGTACGATACGATGTGTAACTACCGAATGAACGGTCGGAACCATGTCCGCCGAATCACCCTCTGTCTGCATCGAGCCCGTTGAATATCTGATGCATATTGTCCCAACTCAACGCGAATCTCCGCTTCGACGAACTTCTTGCGCTACATGGGCACTGAGGGAACCACACAGTCCATCGGAAGGGAATACTGTGGCTTGCGACATGGATGGGTCTTAGAAGGATATCCGTAAACAGGGCATTCACTGTACAAATAACATGGACTATATCAATGCCACAGAATATGGGCACCTCCAAGTAGGCAGGCTTGTTTGGACATTTCTCTTCGAACCCGTTCCTTCTATATGATGCTGGCTGATCTTTGTCATATCAAGATCGGGCAATTGCCTCCAAGCATGGTACGTCACACATAGATAACCGTGTGAGAACAAGATAACGCATGTTGTGTTCTATATCTCTCGATTTGCCAACTCCAAGGTCAGGTTTGGACTTGATCTCCCTTCTCCTCTTGACCCCGGAATATCTGCATTTGAATACCACTGAGTTGCAATCATAACAGAGAGATGCTGCAAAATGATTATGAACTGTTGATGCTGGAGCAAAGCAGACATCCGTGGATTTACATGGTACAGACTTCGTTTGATACCAAGTTGAACCAGGCAGTGCCGGAACTTCAATTGTCAGCCGGTAGATTCTTTGGATTCCACTAGGGCAACGAAGCGGGTTACCAGGCAGTTTCAATTGAAGAAAGAGCGGGCAGGTGCCAGCGCGCCTGACTTGACCGGTCATCAACTGAAGAAGGAAGAAGGAGGTGTTATTCACTGCCGAATGGCGATCTCCTTCCCACCCTCCGCAAACATCAACAAGAACCCTTTCTTCCCTCGATCAACTCGACGGTGCCTCACACCTACTTCGCATTGCACTCAGCTTAGCGGTCAAGTCTTTTTCATCTTCTCTCCTACCTCGCTGTTGCCATCTTGAAGCCAGATCTTCAGTGCAGCTTGCTTCGATCAAGGTGCCTGGACTACCTCAGCTTGTCTTCTTCCCCACGGTGTTTTCCCCTCCTTCCTCCTTCCTCCTTCCCTCTTCTATTTCACCTCCTCTCAAAACCCCCACGACTCAAAGCTTTCTCTCCCCTTCACCTTTCACTGCCACCACAAACTTCTCCCTCGACGACACAGAGAAAATCCGACCAACACTACTTCATCTGCGATCCCTAGCTAAGGAATCTTCTTCATCTTGTCTGCCACCTTTGGCGATACCCTGTTCTATTTACTGCAAAGTATCGACCCTTCAACAAGGCATTGTAACCATCGCCCCAATGTCCACACCTCCCTCTACGGGTGCTGCCTCCAAGCGAGGGTCGCCGACCACCTCAAAGCCTTACTTCCAGGAAGAGAGCATGAAACCGTCTATTGAGATAGCTGCCAATGTAAGTCTGATCAAATGGAAGTCCATTCCCGCTTGACCGCCGCCTTCCTCGGCAGCCCTTAAGCCCCGATACGTAAACACCTGAGCAGTGCTCATGATGGATGGCCAAGTTAACAAGATTCAAAGGATGCCCCGGCCATGAAGCCAAACCCAGCCGTCGCAACTCTTGTCACATCCAAGCTTGCCAACCAGAATGCTCTTAAGGTTGGTTCTTCCACCCGCCATCTGCCGCCTCGCTCACAGCGACGACAGAAGAAGACCAATCAAGAGGCAACCTCTATCGCTGGCACCAACCCAATGGACATGCTGCTCGCCAAGCTCTCGGAGCAGCAAGCCGCCCTCGACCAGCAGAATGAGGCTTTGAAGTCTTCTGACGACAACAGTTTGTACACGCGCGGTTTCGACCAGGCTCCCTCGACGACCATTTCCGTCCCCATCACTCCCGCGACGGACTCGTTCCCCACAACTGCTCCCACGACCCGACCGGCAAGTGCCACCCTTAATGAGAACCACGAGAACACGGGAGAGCTTCTTCGGCTCAAGATGGAGCTTGCCCGCGCTCAGAACAAGATCTCTCGCCTTGACCACGAGCTTGCGCAATCGCGCGCTGTCAAGCAAGAGGACGATCTCATGCCGCAGCAGTCGGCTCGGCCTAGCATGCTCACGTCCGACAATGGCTGGGGTCCCAACGACGACAGCTCCTCAGATGCCGGCGCTCCTTCTGTCGGAGGATATGGCCGCTCTCGCTCTGCCTGGAGTAGCCACAGAGGCCCTCCGCCCTTTCCCAACCACGGCATGCCTGCCCCCCCTTCCGATTCGCAGTCAGTGGGAGGCGATTGGTATGGAGGTGGCCGTGGTGGCTTCAACCAGGGCTACATGGATTCCGCTGGCCCATACTCCATGGCGGACAGTTACCGAGGTGATCGTATGAACCATGACACTGAGATATTCTCTCGGCCCTCTAGCAGCCGCCGGAACAACCGTTTCGACAACACTCGATGGCCCTCCCCTCAGCCGTATGGCGGGTCAAATTTTGGTGGACACAACTACGGCGCTTCACGCCCTCACCTGCTCCGTTCGATCCTATGAATGGAGGCCCTGGCAGCGCCTCCGGCAATATAGGCCCACACATGTATCATGGTTACAATCAGCAGCCCATAGGCAGTCAACTGTCCCCTCATGCAACCGAGTTCACCACCAGTGACGGTTGGAAGAGTGACGTATGTCGGAATAGCCAGAGAAAAAATGCTAGATCCACCGAGCTGACTTGTCACTCTGAACAGGCCATCGCCACTGAGGGTCAGACGTACCTCCCGACTACCGAACCTCTCAACTACCGCCGGCTGTTAGATCGTAACGTCAATTGCAACTGGAAGTACATTGTGGACAAGATTGTCTGCAACAACGACCAGCAGGCGTCCATCTTCCTGCAGCAGAAGCTGAAAGTTGGTACTCCGGACCAGAAATACGAGATCGTTGAGGCCATCGTCTCCCAGGCCTACCCTCTTATGGTCAACCGTTTTGGAAACTTCCTCGTTCAACGTTGCTTTGAGCATGGGACCCCCGAGCAGGTGGTCAAGATTGCCGAGGCCATTCGTGGTAATACTCTCAGCCTCTCCATGGATCCCTTTGGATGCCACGTCGTTCAGAAGGCATTCGACTCTGTCCCCGAGGACTACAAGGCCATCATGGTTCATGAACTCCTTCGCAGGATCCCTGAGACCGTGATTCATCGCTATGCCTGCCACGTCTGGCAGAAGCTTTTCGAGCTTCGATGGTCCGAGACCCCGCCTCAGATCATGAAGTATGTCAACGAGGCTCTGCGAGGCATGTGGCACGAGGTCGCCTTGGGTGAGACTGGAAGTTTGGTCGTCCAGAACATTTTTGAGAACTGTCTCGAGGAAGACAAGGTAAATCGGCATCTTTCTCACTCCTTGTTTCCAGAAAGTACAGTGTTAACCAGTCATCTCAGCGTCCCTGCATCGAGGAAGTCCTTGCCAACATCGACATTGTAGCCCATGGACAGTTCGGCAACTGGTGCATTCAGCACATCTGTGAGCATAGCGCGCCGGCGGATCGCAGCCGCGCCATCGACCATGTCATCCGCTATGCTGCCGAGTACAGCACCGATCAGTACGCCTCCAAGGTTGTCGAGAAATGTCTCAAGATTGGCGGTGGGGAGTTTCTAAGTCGCTATCTCGATCGAGTCTGCGAAGGACGAGTTGATCGCCCCCGTATCCCGCTTGTCGACATTGCGAGCGACCAGTACGGTAACTATCTCATCCAGTACATCCTCACCCATGCTGGTATACAACACCGTGAGGTGGTCGCTGCCCACATTCGCAAGCACATGGTATCTCTTCGAGGGTCCAAATTTGGCTCTCGTGTGGGCATGCTTTGCACCAACCCCGCCGTCGCCACTCGTCCTGGACCTGGAGTTGGTCCTAGCATGAACCGTATGGGCGCTGGTCCCCGCTACAGTGGTGGCAGTGGCGGCTACCGCTAAATCATGTCACGAACTCCTCGGCACTGTCACAATCGACTTCTTAACTGTTCTCGCTTTGTGTCAATAGCACTCTGTTTAATTCTTTCACTCGCCCGCCGATTTCCTGAACTGTGATGAAGTCATGGCACCACCTTATTTGTCCGCGCTTACGAAACATTTTCCTCGGCCATTAATTTACAGATCAGCTGTCATCCTAAGCTCGGCAGGTTATCACTTGTCTGAGCGTATTGGACACATCATGGTTATGGATTTTGCAATATGGAGGAAGTGCTTCAGTGCGACTACCAAAACCCTGACACGGGCGTTGGAGTTGCACCACGGAACCCAGCCAGAACGCTTTCATCTATATATGGCGGTTCATCGACACATGCACATATCGCTTTGATGCGTCTACAGTTTCACCAACCCGCCAGCTGGACAAGTCGGAGGAACGCAAGGATGGACAAGTAGACAAGCATGGAATATCAGAAAAACAACGGCAATGATTGTATGTAGTATGTTCTCCCATTCCAAAGGCTTTGGAGTGTGGCGTTGGTCCAGATTGGACAGCATCTGTGGCAGTCCTTAATCAACCATTAAGTAGTTTCCCTAGAATGTCTCCCCTAGAAGTTTAAGTTCCCTCAACTGCTTTACTCGCGAGGCGTGGCCTTCCCTGTGCTTCTTTTTCGCCTCAAACCAGAGTATAACGCCGTTGTTTCCATGGCGCCCTGTGAGAGACACAAATAACGCTTTTTACCTAACGCCGCACATATCACCTGACAAGATTCAAGCTTCGCTTCATTGATTCACGTCTCTTTACTCGTAACATCGACCTCGGGTGCTGCCACTTCGTCCAGTGGCGGGAACTCAAGATCAACCACTGAAGTCTTCTCAGTCGCCTCCGTGACCGTCTCTGCAGCTGGAACATCCTTCTCCCAAGGTTTCTTGGGAACTGCCCGCTTTCCAAACGGTTTGACAGACTAGATAGTCAGCAAGCCGGCGATGAGAAGCGACAGGGGTTGGGGGATTCCCGAAGAAAGAGACTGAGAGAACTTACTGCATCTCTAACCACCGTGTCCGGGATCTGTCTGATGCCGGGGATGGGGATGCCCTTCTGGATCATCTCGAGCATCTGCGCGAAGCCGATGGGGTACGCGGGCTCGTCGCCGCTCGGGCCTGGGGCGTCTGCCTGCGAGGGCGGCTTGCGTTCGACGTAGAGGTCTGCCTTTGGCGCTGCTGCTTGCCACGACGGCGTTGGTTCCTCTGCGGCGGCGGCGAGGGGTTCGGTGCTGGCGCCCGTGGCGCCGCCGCTGGTGTTCAGGTCGTTGAGCTTCGAGGTCAGGCCTGGGATGTCGTTTGCTGCGGCTGTGTTGCTGCTGTCGGCGGTGGAGGAGGAGGAGGAGGGAGCGCCTGTGCGCTCGGAGACTTGTACTCTTCGGGGAGGACATCGGGAGGCGCGTAGTCCGGGTGCCTGGCGAGCCAATCCTTGTATCTCGCAAAGTCGATGGTGACGCCGATGCGCTGGGCGTAGTAGAAGACCCGGGCGTGGATTGCGAGGTCGGAGGGGGTGCCTTGGGGGTTTTCCGTGTTTGGGTCGCCGAGGATCGCGTGGAGGCCGGACTGTCGTGGGTTAGTTCTCACCGTAGAAGGGCAATTGGGACGCGAGCTGGTGATGCGCCGCAGGGTGGATGGGGATGTACATTGAATGCCTTGTCCTTTTTCCAGGGGTACGTGTCAAAGGCCTTGAACATGCCGTCCTCGTCGGTAATGGCGCGGATGCGCTCTGCGCCGGAGAGCGTCGCCATTGTATGCGTGTGAGGTCCCGTTGATTCCAGCTGGTAGCGTACGGTTCGGTAAGGAGAGCTTCGGATCTTTCGTCGACTGACGTCGGTGCCGAGGTGTAGTCGGGATTACCTCGAGCGTCCCTCCCGGGAGGAGCTCGGGGTTGGCGGGGTGAGCTTGGCTGCCGATAAGATAAGCGATATACCCCGCGAAACGGGCTTGGTGGGGGGGCCGTGGGACCGACCTTTCGGAGACGGGGGAGACGTCTTGGCTTGAGGAGAGCTGGCCGTGGCATCCTTGTTCGTTTTGTTACTTCAACGCCACACCGGGTCATTGCTCAACTATTCTGTATTAAAGACGTCGTTTTAGACACTGCTAGGTCTTTTCCGGTGATGGCTCAATTGACCTAGGTCGTCCTCGCTCACTTTCAGGACGAAGCATTGGGTTCTCCAGGGACACTCAGCGTCCATACGGTAGGGGCTTCTAGGGCTGGCGGGTGGTTGCCATGTACCATAGTATGCTATACGACGTTACCAGAGCCATGGGAGATCAGATGCCGCCGATCTTCGATTGCCAGAAAGGCACGAAACGCACCAGCCAACGGGGCGACGGCAAGATGCTCGTCACCCTTTCATCATCGGTCATCAGAGCGGCGCACCTAACCTGACCATCCGTCATTTGAGTTTCCTGCAGCCGTTTAGCAGTTGAAAATTCTTGCTCCTTTTTTTTTTTCAATTTTTCCTTCTTCAAAGGTTTAAGCCTATTCCGGAGGCGGGCGCGGCATGGTGTTGGGGGCCCAGCTTAACGCAAAAGCCGCAAACGCACATGACGCCGCTTGAGCACTTCTTGCCGTTGACGAGGACGAGCATAGACTCATTGAGCCCCTGGCTTGACAAGCAGCTTGGAGATACATTCAGGGAATGACTGATGCTCCGAGCAAGATCGAAGGTATGGATACATGCAGCAGAGTCCGGCCTAGTGAACAGGTTTCCAACGGCTACTCCCATGGAAACCTCAATGTGCAATGTAGATTGTAAAGATAACTGCTCAAACGGCACAAAAAATTCAACAGCACATCATGTTCAATGTGACAGAGGTTTTGTACATCTTGATTGCTAGTCTATCTTGCCTATCACGTTGATCTACGAGCACGCTCACGGTAAACGAGCGGCGGAACCTTTCTACGGTGATTTTCATGTTATATGTGGACAGAAAGTGACAAACTACTGCGCACACCTCTCCACTGCCTCCCCACGTGCGAGTCCCCAAATGACAAGGAAAGAGCACAAGTCCCGCAGAGAGTAAATAGACAAGTATGACCATGGAAAAGTTTTGTGTGTATAGCAAAGCCGCCGTATCGAGCCAACACCGCTCTTCGGGTCCGCTGGAAACAAAGAGCCTCCATCGCTACGGATGAGGTCCTACGTATCTTTGTTCTGTGTTGTGTTTGTGTGTGTAGCAATATGGCAAGCCAGCTGGGGCTGCCTCTGAATCGCTCGGTTTCCCACGGGAAACGAGCTGGTATGTTGTGGATAATCCGGATAAAAAGGGGAAAACGTCTAGAATGTCCAGGGCGTAAAAAGATGCCACACTCGACTAACCCCTCCTTGTGCTGAACGCCTGTAAAAGCAACAACCACGGTTGCTGAGATTCCCTAAAGCAGTTGTTGGAATCCAATAAACCCTCCAATGCAAAAGCCGATGTTCTTTTCAAACGCCATGTGATGATGCTTTTAGTTGTGCTGGAAAAGGACGCTGATCGACTCGCCGTGGTGAACACGGCGAATCGCCTCCGCGAAGACGGGAGAGACTGCCGCAACTTAGCACATGTTCAGACAGACGGGTTAGCTGAGAGGACTCACCGTCCAGGTACTCGAGCTTGGGGCAGACCCGCATGTGGTCCCGCTGAGGGACCGTGTTGGTGACGACCATCTTGTCGATGGCCGAGGCGTTGATGCGCGGGATGGCGTCGCCGCTGAGAATGCCGTGGGTCAAGAGGGCATAGATGTGGGTAGCACCCTCCTTCTTGAGCAACTTGGCGGCTCTCGTGATGGTGTTGCCGGTATCGATGAGATCGTCGACGAGGATGCAGACCTTGTCCTTGACATCGCCCACCAACATCATGCTGGCGTTGCGCTGCTCGGTGTACTTGGTCGGGCGTCGCTCCTGAAGAAGAAAACATGAATCCTGCGCATCCCTTCAGGGAAACTCAACGACCTACCTTGTGAATCAGGGCAAAAGCCATGTCCAGCTCATCAGCGATGGCGGTGGCGCGCTTGGCACCGCCAGCATCGGGGCTGATGACAACGGCATCTTTGTAGTTGGGAATGTTCTGCTGGATGTACCTCTTGATGAGGGGCTTGCCGTACAAGTTGTCGACGGGGACATCGAAGAAGCCCTGGTACTGAGGATCGTGGAGATCCATCCTGCAATCATTAGCAATTGCTTCGTCAAGAAGCAATGGAGAAATGCAGGTGGGATAAAGCTGAATGGCAGCTCTTGTGGATTCGGTAACAGAGACCCAGGCGCAAGACAGCACATCACGCCGGGGAAGGTAAAAGAGAAACCTACGTAATCTGTGTCTCTATTAGCTCGTGTTCAGTAGTCGAGAGATCCAGGCCGCGTGCTCTCAAGCAGTGCCCAGGTGTGTCTAAGGGAAACATACCACATGGTCCGCTCCGGCGCAGGTCAAGAGGTCTGCGACCAGGGTGCCAGCTTGGGCGACCCACTGCTTGTAACCGGGCTTGGACTGGAAGCCGTTGATCTGGTTCTGGTTCTCGTAGTCGTGGGTAGTGTAGCTGAATTGCGAGGAGGCAGAGTCAAGGTGGGCGCGGCCGTTGCCGTTGCCGTTGGTCTTGTTCTCGCCATTCTTGAAGTAATCGGAGGATCCGTTCAAGCCGTTGCTTCTCTCCTCGTTGAGTTTGCTCTTGGCCAGCTTGGAGGCAATGCCGTCGATGCCGTTGGGGAGACCAATGCTGCGTGCAGTTCCAGGGCCAGGGGTGGAGGGCACGCTCTCGAAGGTGTAGTTCTTTGAGGCTCCCGCCGACGACTTCGAGAGGGGCGCCCCAGCCTTCTTATAGGGGACGTCGGGTTGTCTCGAGTACGGGAACAGAGGCATGACAGCAGTGACCCTCTTAGCGGAGCCAGTCTTACAGGCAGAGATCATGATGCACAGGTCCATGAAGCCGTCGTTGACAGAGCCAGAGGCCGTCTGGATGATAAAGACATCCTTGCCGCGCACCGAGTCTTTGATCTCGCAGCGACTCTCACCAACCGAGAACTTTGAGAGAACGCGCTCGCAAGGGTTCAGGCCTAGGTTGTTGCAGACGCTGTTGACCAGCTCGGGGTGGGTGTTACCACCGAGAACAATAATATTGCGAACCATGGTGATTATTGGTAAGGTCTCTTTTGAGATGGTGTTGTGGTCGAAAAAGAAGATATGGGTGTTTTTCGGTCGGGCGAAACCGGCGATGTTCGAAGTTGAAACTCGACACCTCGTTCGGGCTTAGTTGATGGTTGCAGGAGAAGAAAAGGCGGCAAGGCCTGAGCTGCGATTTAATATCTCGCAGCTTGGGAAAGCGTGGGTTTGTGGAGATAGGTAGGTAATGTATGAGGGTGGGATGTCGTCGTGTGGGTTGGAGGACCGCGAGCGACAGAGCCGGTCTCGGGTTTGCTCGAGGCGTCAAAAATCTGCTAGTGGGGTGTAGGGCGACGTCACAGGGGACTGGAATGTGCCGAGGCCGAGGGTATGCGCAGAGTTGAATTGGGGAAGAGTAGTGATACCGGAGGGATTGAGGGCGAACGACGAGGTGAGAGGGGAAGGCCTCCAGAGATGCGATCACTAAGGGAGCATGACGAGCAAGCTCAAGAGGAGAAGAGGGAGGGAAGGAAGGAAGAAAAAGCTGGTAGCGGGGGGTATTTCTCTGAAGCTGGGGTTGTCGAGAAGTTGTAAAGGAAAATCTCTGAGTGGATAAGTTTGTTTGGGATTGGCAGGAATCGGGGTCGGGTGCGGTCGCCGCCATGTGGGTTTTGGGGATGATGGGTGGGAATGTTTCTTAGTGGGGTGAAAAGAGAGAGCCCACAGGGCACCGCACAGGGTGGCCAGGCGCAGAACCGGCCTTTTTAGGTTAAGACTCGCACATTGGGCGTGTTTCTCATGACTCCGATCTCTGGCAGAGATTTTGCGCCAAAGGCGTTCTAGCCATGCACTGTATTTTTCTAGCTGTTGCCAGGCTGCCCAGACACGCCGAGCCTCACGAAGAGTGCCGCAGACCGGCGATGCGAGGTACATGAGATACCGTGGATACGTGATCCGGAGCGAGAGCGGTGACAGCGGCCAGCGGCGCAAACCTCTTCAGCACAGTGCCGGGACAATTCTTCGTACAGGGAGGACTGCGTGGGATTCGTGGAACGGAGCATGCTGCACCTGTGGCTACTTCTGAGATCCGACTCTAACATGCCGTATGATGTGGGCATTCTGCAGGCCCATGCCAAAAATCTTGCTGCCTCGTGATTGCACATTCCATTCAACGTACTCCTAGAAGAAAATACCGCTCATGTCCAGATTCCATCACAAAATACAGCAAGGGGGACTGAGAACGCGACTGTCACCCAGCCAAGCGAAGTGCAGCTCGCAGGAGGCGGCGCCGGCGTCGTTTGGATCGAAAGCCGCCAGCGCTCTCTCCTCCCCCTCTCATTGCGCAATTCCAGATCCGGTACGTACTTGACGACATTTTGGCACATGGCAAGGTGGGGGACTAGACACCGTGATTGGTGCCTTGGGGCCATCTCGCTGCAGCCGCTTTTTTCTGCTTGCTGCCCATTTTCTCCTCCTGCAGGTGGTTGCCAACTGTGACAACCGCGGGGCACTTCCACTTGCAAGAAGAAATTTGCGGCGAAACTGTATCTACCATTCGTGCCTGACTTCCGCACGGCCTTTATTTTTGCCTCAAGGTCACGAAAAATAGTACACCGGTACATCGTCGTCTCGTTTTCATTATCGTTTGCTCCGACTCCTCCGCTCAGTCTTGTATGTTGCCAGGTGCCCTTGGCTTTTAGACAGTCGTGTCCACAGTGTTATCCTAATCGTTTCCCCTCCAGAGTCATTTGAGTCCTTGTCAGAGGGAAGGACCACCTTAGACGTCAGCTCGCTCAAGGTTGTGTGACTCGACCTGTCAACTCCCGGCCCCTCAGGTGCACCTGCTGGGTTCCGTTTCTGAGTGACAAGGGGGCGTTGTTGGCCTAGCCTCACCTTGCATACACCGACACGACAAATTTCAGCAGTCACCAAGCGCAACCTGCATTTCCGCACTTTTGCAATCCCGCGCCGTTCGCAGATACGCCCGCTGCCGGTGCTCCCACGCTGAGTCGCCCGACCGCCTCACGCTCACTCACCTACTTTTGTCACCGGGATCGTAGCCTGGTTTCTCATACGCCAAGCACGCATTCAAGATGAAGATCCTTGAGGCTCAGTCGGCTGTCCTAACCAACTATGAGGTCTATCAGCACTTGACGGAACGCAAACTCGGCCAGAAGAAGCGTGGAGAGCGCCGCGGTCCCGGCAATCTTGAGGCACTGGCAAGAGAGGTAGGTTCCGAGATTCCTTCCTTGCTGTTCCGATGCAGACGAAAAACAATCCAATGAAATTTGGGTATCTGCTTCTGTATAATAGACCCGTTACTGACTTATCCGGTCTAGCTCCTTCAGTACCTGCGCACACCACCCAACCCGTTGAGCCAGGACCCCATCACCTACCAGCCGGGTTGTATCACGCAGCTCCTGGAGAAGCTGCGTCCCTACGAACTGGCCAAGGGCGAGGTCATCATGATCCTCAACCTCCGTCCCGCGTCCGTCGCTGCGCTGAACACCGTCATTGAAGAGATGTCGGAACGCTTCGACGAGAACCAGCAGGAGGAGATGGTCAACATCATTGCCGAAGTCCTCGGCGCCTTTCCCCAAGCGGCGGAACAGGAGGAGGGCGGCGATGAGGGTGCTGCTTAGGAGGCCATTCCCGATCGCACTCTGCAACGCACTCCAGGTCGCGCCGGACCTACTGGCGTCTCTCCTCCTCCTCGGCAGGGAAGCTCACCCACGACGAACTGACGACGACGATGACCTTTACATGGCGACACATCCGCCTTCCGTCTGCCCTCCCTCGGCCTTCCGTGTCAGCACTGCCGTTTTGCAAATGTCCTCGAACGCCAGCTTGATGAGTTCCCCCGTCACCGCGGAGCACTCCATGTATCTGTCAATACGCATCTCTTGCGCCTGCTGGTAGGCTTCCTGGGGATAGATGATGCCGTTGGGGTCATCTTCGGATCTCAGGTCTCGTTTGAGGCCCAGCATGAGGATGGGCAGACGGTCCGGTCTGCGGAAGGACAGTTTGACCTCCTTGAGCACTATCTCGGACGCAGACACGGGACATGGAAGAATGGGGGGGGGATGAGGGAGAACATACATGTCTTCTCATGTTGATGAGACTGAGCCGCTGGCTAATGTCGTAGCACAAGATGACAATGTCCGGGTCAGAAGCCGTTC